>JARJDU010003910.1:0-13012 GCA_030264695.1 Lissagria laeviuscula
GTGGCGGATTTATGCACATACGCAGGAGGCGTGCGCCTGGCGCTTCTCAAGCCTGTGGGGCCTCTAAATTCCGAAAGAGTTAAGCAAGGTCTCTTACGAGGTGCCTCAAGTTGTTTGTGTGCCTAAGGCACCTTTACGCCGACTGACTGTGGGCAAGGCCCAGTCATCGGTAAATACGTCCCTGTTTTGAATGTAGACGCAGCCAACTGTTTTGTGCTTCTCAGCTGCAATCTGTTACAAGCCATACACCGATCATATTCATCCTTACAGACTTGTTCAAGACGTTGTCAATGCCCTTTAAAAATTATGAATGGATGACACACAAACATTCTAACCTGTATATATATGTATATAGGTTAAAGTTATTATTAACAACAAAAATTTAAATATAATAAAAAGTATTACAATATTGAGATTGTCTTTTGTGACACAAATAATAAAAGCACTTTAGGATGACTGCTCTATATAGGACATAAACAGGCAAGTCTACTGAAATAGCTCTCACAACCCACGCAATTTTTCCGGCAATCTAATCGAATTTGTGTCATGTTAAAATTTTTATTTGCTACGAACATCATTTCTGATGATATCAAGAATATCGCACTGACATTATCGATGTTGTAGGTAGCATGGATGGCTATGATATCTAGCTGTACCGTTGGAATTACTACAGCCATGTATTGTGCAATTACGTATATACACATCGAGGTTGCCTTGCCTACTGCCTGGTGTAATGCTGTTGTTACACCGACACGTACTTCATTGTTCGCCCACAATGTCGAAAAGACAAATACCTTCCTGTTCTATATCTGTTGCAATTCCTAAATTGAGCTGTTTAAATATCATCCGCTTAAGTTCCTAGTTTCGGAGAGACTGCGACTTCGGCGTGATGTGTTTCCAACGATAAGTTTCTCGCCTTGAATAAATCAACTATTACAAAAGTATTAAAGTATAAAGAAGTTTTAAATTATGTCATTTCTTTCTAAAATGAATAAAGGAGCCTCTGTTGACGCGGTGAGCGCGAATTGATTGCAAACTTTATACAATTTAGTTCCGAGTCAGATTTCTTGGCAACGTAACAAATTATTTACATTACAAATATAAATTAATATATTAAATAAAAGCAAAAGAACAAAGTTACAAATTTAGATAAAGTTTAAATTAAAAGTTTTAGAGCAAATACAAAGGCAAAGTTACAATTAAAATTACCAACACAAAGTGACAGAGACACAAAAATTGCAAGTCAAAATACAGATCTAATAGTGGACTTACTTAGTTGATCGCTCAAGGCAAAGAGATGAAATTCGAGGTTGTTAGGAATTATATACACTTAAAAGTGATCATAAAGGAAGGGAAAGCGAACTTTGATTGGATGAGTACTAGATGGAAGCTGAGCAATGATGGGAGGCATGGATTTAGAGAAAAGCGACTTAAGCCACAAATATATATATATACAAACACATTTTGGCATAATTGTCCTGGTGCATACAATAAACTTATAAATCCTAGTCACGGCAGCACACAGCATTTTCCATCATAAAGCGCAGATCGTGGACTAGGATCGAAGGTAGCGGCCTGGAAAAGACGATCATAAAACCCACGTGGCAGGAAAGATTACAATAAGATAAAGAAATAAAGAAATACAATAAAGTTTGCATCCAATAAGCATAAAATAAACTATTAACTAAGACTGAAAATATATACATCAAATAAATCGGTATGCAACAGCAATCTAAGTCTGACACAAAACGAAACAAGAGTTTCTAGGTCTTTCGAGCACATGTTTGGCGCGAACCGCCTCAAACGATCGTTAAAATTGGTGACTAAATCCTGCATTGCTGGATAAAATGGTACGGAGCTACATTTAGATTAGGTTTTTGCGTTGCCGATTCATCTAACGATGTCAGCTCCCCGTAGTCTACGGATTATACTGAGTAGTTCTCATGCAGAAAATAGCAGTTTATATAAAGCCAGACTATTTTCACGTTATTATTTTTTATTAATTTTAATTCCTATGAGGAAAAATATGGGATTAACTTAATAATAATAGCAACTTTTAATAAAGCACATTGTTGGCGCTAGGAATGGCGCTAGTCAACTAGTGTCGCAAGACCGTGTGACGTAGTATTTTATACAGGCAATATTTTTCACGTTGACGTTGACCAAATCAAAATTGTCTTTTAATTTTTTTTTTCTATTTTGTTTCCCTACGTCACTATGGCAATTGGGCATTGAACATTTAACTATCAAATAAATTATTTCTAGTGTCATTATTTAATCAATTTTTTACATAATGTCTCTGTGCATACATTTAGCAAAAGCACTTTACAATTTATTTTTACTTAATACGGCTCTTTTCATTTATGAAATAATCAGAGACGCCGATGTACCCTATCCATGGACAATCATTATCGTGGCCGGAATTGTAATTTTCTACAGATGGTTTTTGTATACGAGCGTAATGGTACTTTTCTTCACAGCGGTACATTTTACATTCTCGGTTTTAAAGTTTATATTTACGTCGCATAAGAAGAATGATGCGACTTACCAACACACGAGCGGAGATTGTAGCTTGAAGAAGTGTCCTCGCAATTTGAAGCTTGTAGTCGAAAATTGCAAATAAATGGGTTGCGGATAATTAATCACCAAGTCGCTTGCGAAGGGAGAGTGCAGTCTGTTATCTAAGGGAAACTAACGCAAGCAAGTTAACAAGAGGTGAGAGGATAATAGCGGTGCTGCCTGGCATTTATTTATTGATTCATCCATGATATGGCAATGCCCAACTTGATTTATAGACTGGATTTTATGCATTTGCTGATATGTATACTTATTTATATGTTGTTTTTATCTCTTTTACTATCACATGTATAGTAAGACGACAGATATTAATTATATACGACTACTTTTTGAATTTTAATGTTTTTTTTATATAATAGTGATGGTTATTTTATACAAAAGTAATAAATGTTTATGAATATTTGCTAGTCATTGTAAATAACAAACCCAGTGCATACATTTCAGCGAGCCTTTGAAAATATCATCCATTTCATACCAGCCTTATATTTAAATGTAATTTTTATAACAGTCTCTGGGCAAAGACCCATATCACTTTGATACCTTTGTCAAAGACATTCAGAATGACATTTTAGTTATTTTGCAGTCAATATGGAGAACGGCTGATTGTGTATGTGGCTAACAAATACGATGAAATATATTATCATATATTATCATATTACCAATTTACTCCGTTTTATCAATATGCATTCAAAACATCTTTTTTTTTTGAATAGATATAGTAGCGCGTTATGCTTTCTAGGGGCCTAAGGCAAATCGGAATTTAAAGATCCCTACATAGCAAACAAAAACAACAAATAACCAGAGGCGTAGCGAGAAGTAGGCAAGGGGGGCCACTCGCAAAGAAGCGCCAAACTGTTTTTGTAAAAAAATCCTACAGTTACGGGGCGCCAAAAAGGTATCATACCACAGGCGCCAATTCTGCTTGTTACGTCCTTGCAAATAACAATTTAATTATTATTTATCTAGTGAATGGCTACACGTAATATAAAATTCAAGCCTAAGCTATTCATTTCGTCATTTATTGTCATGAGATGAGAATAATCATCATTAATCATTCAGGAAATTAGTCATACTGGTCAGACTTAAACATTTTTTTTTGCTGAACAAGTAGTGTAATTTATTGACATACGAAATATTCAGCAAAGAATAGAAATTAATATTAAGAAGATAAATTCAGATAAAATTTGTCTTTTCACAAAAAAATTAATTTATTTAAAGTGGTTTATATCCTTTATAATGTCATGTCAATTTCATTTTACTTGCAAGCAGGGAATTACCGAGATAAACTAAATCCTAGTCTTATCCTCTGCTTTGTGCTTATACACGATATATTTACCTTTGATGCATACTTAAGCTATGATGGAATTTCATATTTCTGTTTTAAGCCAGGCATTTTTATTAGAACATTCAATTTTAAGGTTAGTTTGTTGATTCCAAGAATTACATTGTAATACTTACATAGGATTGCAATTTGTACCTTTGGTAAAAAATATAAAACAAAGTTCAAATATTTGTGATTATTTTTTAGCGTTTAACATTGTCTGGTATTTATTTATTTTAATTATTCAGTTAATTTTTCTTTATTTTTTTTCCACGAATAAACCTCTGGGACTAAGTGAATTCTATTATGTTAAATGCCTTTCTTTTCTAACTTTCCCGACATTTTTTATTCTCTCAGGCTTTGTAGCACTTGCCTAGGTTCCTGTACAATGGTTTTACAAGACATGAAATCTCAAAGGAATAACAATTTCTCTCTTGTCTTGAATTTCAAAATAAAATTCTTCTTATCAATTCAAGATTTTTGATTCATGGTCCAAAACTGTGTTTTGCTTACTGCATGTTCGCTGTTGTGTACCTAGAATAGAATCAAAGATCGGGTAAGTTTCCAAAATCACAAAATCAAATATTCAATAAGAACAATATAACAATACTTTAGGAAATGCAGTAATATTATTGATAAAATTTTGTTGCTAATAAATCCTCGGCTGTCAGTCGTAGAAGACGTCTATGCATTCGCTGGTAGAAGTGCGCCACGAGCTTCAAATTTAAAATCGCATATTCACATAGGAGTTCGATAAGAGCTTGAGATCAGGTGAAGGTGAAGAAATAAGACGGAATCGATAAATAAATTAAAATTGCTTTAATTACAAACAAAAAAACGGCTACAGGACTAAAATGCGTTTTCCGCACCTTCACACAATTGTGAATGTGAAATTGTGGAATGAAATAATTAAAAGAACAATTTTTGCTTGAATACTTAGTACTCACCAAATTATTAACATCTTAAAGATAAGATGGTGATGAAAGCCTGATTGTGCAATCAGACGATTCCAAAGCCGTTCCAAAATAGTTGGAGTTGATGTAATCTAAAACATGCAAACAACTATGTCTCCAGTACAGAAAAAAGTTTAATTAACCCTGTCTGACATGAAATACAGTGACAGATGGTCACATGGGTACGATACGCAACAAAAAATAACTGAAATACGCCTCTTCGGCGAACATTAATATATAACATTAAACAGCTACGAAAAACAAGGTCTTAGCCATAAACACAAATAAATTACAAACAACCAAACTATGATGATCAAGGATGAAGTATCCTGGTGGCAATGTCTGCCTTTGTCCAAAAATTCCAGCAAAGCGGTGGTGTACTTGCAAGAAGTGTCACGGGCACTTTAATCTCCAACAACAGACAAACAAGGCTAAAACTGGATACGATACCTCATTTCCGTCACCCGGAACCAAAAATGTACCTAATTATATATTGAGAAATTAGAAAAACATACTAAGCGAGATGGAATAAAATGAAACCTAGTACATACCTGTCTTCATTAACGACGGGTGAAAATTGTGTTACTCTTTTAAATCCGCTTGAACGACGTAACTTTACTCCAGAAGCACTAACCCTAACACCACACGACAACGAAACCTGGAGAGAATTACAATGCAGGCGGTTGCACTACTAATCAGCCACGAGGCTAACCTCAGCAAAGTAGTTTCGTACAACCAAGTGCAACTTCTCGCCTCGAGATTTAAAACGGAATGAACGATAGATAGTGATGCCGATAATGATAAGACAGGTTTACCCTAGCGCTAAGTCAAACGCGCAGAGAGGGAAGAGCGAAAAATCACGAATCGGAACAACGCGAATGGATTCAAATATTTAAATTGCGACTCGAGTTAGGCAATACTTATAACTGTTATCACATACAGTACGCGCAAAAATGTTGTCTTTAAATTCAAACCGTAACAAGAGCAAGATAAAAAGATGAATTGACTAGACAAGCTCAACTTTCATACAAAATTCGGATGTTTCTCTAAAAATAATAAAACTGTGTGATAACTTATGCTATATATGCTTGTAATCTGGGTGTGCAAGTGTGAAGTTTACTAACGTAATTAAATACATAATAGTATGAAATTAAATTAATTTCATTTATGAATATGTACAACTAAATATACACAAAATTGTATTAATGTATATGACCATGTTTATTAACTCAATAGAGATTTTATGTAGGAGACTTGTTATATTGAATAAAATTAATTAGAAGCATTTTGGTCTGGTGTTTTATACACATAGTATTTGGAGAGTGTTGTTCTTTGTCCGTAGTTTTATCTCTCTGATTTTATGGTTATTCTACTTTTTTCAAGGGTCACTATCAGCTTAGTTTAATCTACGTACTATAAAACGTCAAACAAAGTTTTCGCTGTGATACTACAAAAAGAAAAATCAACATAAAATCTGTGAATATAAACTGCCGAACTAGAAATAATGACTGCTGTTTTAAGTACCAATTAATATTAAAACTAAATTACATAGTTATGAGACAGAAAAAATTACATTTGAGTGTAATCATAACTGTAATTTTTAAAGTAACAACTGGCATTGCTTGCACTTTATCCCCTTAAACTCTATATTTCTATTGTAAATATATGCGCTCATTGTGTAAGAGATGAAAGTGATATTCAGAATGTAGACATAATATGAATAATTTATTTAATTATTTTTTTTGAATCATAACAGCACTAGAAATAAGTTCTGGCTTCAAGCTCATTATATCAGCAGCGGCGTAACTAAAGGGGGGTGGGGGGGGGCAATGTACGACATCAGTCTCCGGGCGCAGCACCCATGGCGCCAAATCGATGTTATTAAGAAATTAACATTTTTGATATAACATTCTATTCAGGAGCGGGCCTAAAGAATTCGCTATTTTGTCTTTCTGTTTAAAATTATTTATTTAGTCTCCAGGCGCTGACAACTCAAGTTACGCCCGGTATATCACTTTGAAAGTATATATTTATAAAAATAACATTAAATTTAGAAGATTTAGAAGTACAAAATAGAAAAAATGGTAGATATAGTGGTAGGATGGTATTTCTTGGGATGTCATGAGAAGAAACTACAATAAAATAAGAAGTATTAGTAAGATCATACAAATGAATTAAGTTAAAACAGGAAACAAGATATAAGAATAATCCATATGCTTATGTCAAATGCATGCTACTCTTATGAATAAGCGACGAAGTTAGAGCTGACAAAGCCCTAGGCGCACAACTAGCTCGAAGCTCTTCGTAAAGATGCATTCGCAGCCACTTTCGAAATTTTGTAATTAATTATGCATATAGCTACGAGGTTAAATTTATGTTCAATGTTACCTGCATAATATATTGCCTAGAAATACATAATCTCGTAATTTAATTTCTATTATAATTGCAAATATTTGGTCACCACAAGTTCCAGGATAATTAATTCAGAGCAATTTTCTTGGTACTGGATTAGATTATTATTGAATATTGATTAAGCTATTACTACTTATATGAAGTAATTTAGTGCATTTATAAATATTTTTAATAATAATATAAATAAATTGTAAGAAAATGTAATGAAATTTATAATCCTTTTTTATAAAATAGATTTTTGACCTGTTTAACGTCTTTAAAAAGCCTATATAGATTGAAATATCGGGTTAAAAGTTGTCTCACTTTGCGATGCTACAGCTACGCTGTTTAAAGCCGCAGGAAGTTGAAATAAGCATCATAAAAACAGAAATTTATTTAAATTTAATCCCATTTAAGCAGATTTTTATATTTGCTGTCGTTATCTTGTGAGGGGTGTAAGAATAAAGGTTTAAAATCGATGAAAATTGAACTTTTTTTGAAGAAAATATCATTGTAGCTTCGAAGCGAAACCAGATATAGACACGAATTTGGTGCCTACAGGTAGATCAAAGCAAGGACTTCTAATTAGGCTTTGTATATTAATTTATTACCACACCACTTAATTGTAATTAATAAAAACACACGATGATAACGGGAGAAATTATGTCTCGCTTACCAATGCATGCGTTTGGTTCGTTTTCGTACGTACGTGTAAGTCGGTGTGTCAACACTTTTGATAGGGTTAGTGTAAACAGACAAGCTTATGTCAGACAAATGTCATTAAAAAAATTTGTAGGTTATTTGATAGCAAACAATTTAAAAGCGCTGAAACGTCGATAACTCTATAATGGTAGTTTGTGTTATAAGTGCGGAAAGTGCCGTATTCCAGCGCGATTATTGGCAGAAGCTACTTTTCCCCAATCAAATAAAATTTGTAAAAATTAAATTTATTCCTATTAAACTATTACAATTAAAACTAAGCCACGAAAACAGCTGTTAATGACTTACATTGTAGGTGACCGTGAGTAGCGCGAGCTAGTGAACATATGCGGATAACCAGACAAAGTGGAGTAATATTATACCACTATATGTTGCAGTTTTTTCATGTATTTTGTGAGCGCAAATAGGTGTGCAAAGTAGGCTCTTTTTACCCGCTTGTATGAAAAATTACAATAATTGCATTAAAAGTAACATCAAATATTAAGCGTTGCATTAAACATTCCAACGACTGCGGTAGTATCTACAATACTACCTAACAATTTTTTTCCAATATCTATATAAGGTAATGTCTGGTAGATAAAACAAAAAAATATTTGCTGACATGAGCATAATGCGGAATACATTAAACACCCAATCCAATATAAGTTATCTCTAGTGACAGATGTTTGGACATGTGTAGAATTTCTATAAGATATAAGAAAAAGGAAAAGAGGTTTTGGTCAAGTATATAAATGAAAAATTAGAGCTAGTTTTTACTAAAGTGCTCAATCTTTTTTATTCTAGAGAATTTTTATATTAATAGAAGAAATTACGGTTTTGTGTTGGAGTCGTAACTTTAAAAAATTACGAGAAAAGGTTGTTAACCTCTTGCTCAATTCCCATTTCGGAAGGCCGGTCAAGTCTTTTTTTCAGACCGTAAATTTTATTTTTACGCTGCTCATAGTTTGTGGAGGCTTACAAGCAATGAGATTCCTCTAATTTCAATAGAAATGCACCCGATGGAGGTGACTGTCTAATTCCCGCACGGAGATAGACCAATATTTACTGGACACTCATCCGCTCAATTATGATCTACTTGGACCCTGACCTTTGACATAAAACGAAAACTCAGAATATTTGAAAGTCGCAGGGTTCAAAATGAGGACGGAACATGACGTACCATAATGAATTATGAAATACTCGGGTTGGGGTGCTTTGACAAAGTGGTTAAGAAAACACACGCAAGGAAGCCCCATGAAAAACGCAAACAAAAATAGAAGGCCCAAGAAAAGATGGCTGGACGGAGTGGATTCCGATCTAAAAGAAATAAAAAGATGGAAGAAGTAGGCACCCATGAGAAATGAACGAGCCCAAATTGTGTTAGATTACCGCTTTTGTTGGTAATATAAATTATATATATAAGTGCAAAGATATTGTCATTTTTGCTATTTTCCTACTAAGTTGTAAAGATTATCTTGAATTTGTCTTTACACTATGTTTTAAAATCAACTAAGTTTTGTAAGAAATCCTTCCAATTTATTCTTTCCTTCGTTGGTTTCTTTGCTTCTTGTACGCAGATTTTTTTTTTAGAATGTTTTCCACTTTTTCTTTTTTGTTTTCTTCGGTTTTTCTTTATTTTTACAATAATTTTGAGCCGGTTCAATTTCTGGCGGATATTAGGAGGCACGTGCAAAACGTCCAAGTAAGTTTTATAGCTGCCATATTTGTGGTTGATTTTAATGTGGTTTATGACCCATTGCTTCTCAAAGTAAAATTAGAATGAGTAGAAAAAGAAGAAGAGAAAGACGAAGAATATAAACCGCTCATGTGTACGGGATGTTCAAGAATAAAAAGAAAAATTAGTCCAACAATACAATCAAATAGATTGAAATATATGCAGTAGTAAATAAAAATTTAAAAAGCATCTAAGTATACAAATTAATTACACATTTACAAGCAAGACTTTCTGGAACTGATGGTGCAGAATGACGCTCAACCGTTCGCTGCCAACACAGCCGCCCCTTATCGATGTTAAAAATGTCGCCCCCGTTGTCGCCGCAGTAACTGCTGCAGCCGTTTGGTGATCTTTCTAAAACGGCATATTTGTTTGTTGCTTTTATTTTATAAATATATATACTTGTTTGTTTGTCTCATGCTTGTAAGTGTATAACCAATTTGATACTTTGATGCATTTTTAAATTTCTATCATTATTACTGCTTATGTTCCAATCTATTTGAGTGTATTTTTGTTTTATTCTTGAACATCCCGTAGACATAAGCGGTGCATATTCTTCATCTTCTTCTTCTTCTGCCTAATGATTCGAAGAATTATTGCACCAATAGATTTGTAACTACCCGCTTAGTGCCATTGTGACATTCATAAGCTGCAATATCAATTTAAGCTTAAACGGACGTTTTGCTACAAACTTGGGTTTTAGCCTCAAACTTTCCCAGATCGACCGGATCTCGCTGGTTTTTGCATGTTGCAGGAATGCTCTCTATATAAACGTTTCCTTATTCACTAGTTAAACTTTCAACTTTTCGTCTCAGTTACTTGTATTTCACTTTTGCTTCTCTGGTCTAGCATCTATGATTCCCACCCATATATTAATTTTGGTCTATATATTGTTTTGTATGGTGTCATTTTCGTTATACTGTTGTTTAGAATTGTCGTACATTCAAAATTATTGTAATTTCCTTTCCCATAAACGATATTTGTATCTTCTAAATCTGTAAAGAACACAATTCTTATCGAATTATAATTTCCGATTTGAAACCAAACAATCTAACAACATTGTAACTTCGAGTTTGATTATAACTTGTGACATTGAATAAGTTATGGACAAGAGTACCATACATCTCTACATCTAATAAAGCGTAGTATAAGCAGGGTTATTGAGTGAGTTTATATCCAATTTATGATCATAGATATATGAACAAAGTAACATATACCGGTGTAATACCAAAACATGCTTTCTATGGGAATAGTTATGGTCACTAACGATCAGTGTTGTGCACAATCTAAATATTTTTATCTTCGATTACGATCTAGATGACAACTTAGTATCTTTTATCTAATCTAGATAATTCGTAATGCTCTTATCTACAAACAAATCTTTTATAAGAAAAACATCAGATAAAAGATAAAGTTCAAAAATACTTTATTTAAATACAAATATATCAATCTTAATTTAAGAATATATCTGATTCATCTCAATGATTAAAACTTACCCGTCATAAGATACTTTTGCGCCATGGTACAGCAAAACAAAGCATCACCTATGAATCTATGATTTGTGAACACTTCAACAAGCTTCTTGCACAAGACAGTTATATCTGAATTATGAAGTTTCTACATGTAGACCAAAGAACACAGCCAACTAGGATAACTATTAAGAAGAAATGTATAACCTCACATTAGTGTTGCCGCAGGATTTCCCAAGAGTGAAACTCTTGTGCGGAAGTGGTTATTAATTGAGAATTGACGGTTTCTTGCGACAGCTAGTGTGAAACTCGGACTACTCTTCGAAAGTTAACTAATATTGAAGCAGTTGCTTTGTTGCTGAACTTTAATATCTTATGCCAGTATTACCTATATCCAAAATGATATATCTTGTAAAATATTTCTTAAAAACGGTCATTGATTTATTTAGGTTATAAATAATGGTAGGTAAAGAAAAACTAAGTTTCGATAGCAATTGCGTTATTTGTTTTCTGCCAACATTCTAGATGGATTCAATTCCAGATAATAAATGCTGCAAATGGCATGTATAACATCTGTTTAATGTCTATAGCTACCATAAAGCTTTCTCCAGGGTATCCAAAAGCAGCAAATTTTATAAATGTTTCTCCATAAGTTAAATACCTATTTCATTGATATATTTATAATTGAGTTTCAAAATGTATAAATATGATAATAGAATATAATATCTTGATGAGGATGGATTAGGAGTACATGCGTACTCTACAAATTAATTATTGTTACAGTATTATTCATGGATCTGGGAGCCCTGATAGATGCTGCGACAAAACCATTTCAATATTCGCTTATTCTGTGGATTCAATTTTTTTTTTTGAGATTTGTTTTCATGGAAAATTATTATCCTACTGATTCACAATCACATTAACGAACATTAAGTATAGTTAAGCTCAAAATTTTGATACTGTACGAGCACAAATATGATTGATTGTTGGCAAAAAATTCGTGTTTATACCTTGATACGAATTCTGCGACTATTTATTTTGCATCTTAGAAAAGCGAAATTCTCAATAGATAAGAAGATTGTGCTTCCTTTTATTAGAAAGTTAGTCAAAAAGTTGTACGTATTTTAAAAATAGAATAGTATATCATGTCATAAGTACTGAAAGCAAAGCATTTCAGAACCTGGATATTACGGAAAGCAAAACAATGGACCAGCAAAAGTACTGAAATTGCTTTCATTACTTGTACTATTACAAACGCAATTTTTGGATAACATTATTTGATATATTTGCAATAGAGGTAAGTGCGTTACTAGATTCTATTTGTTAAAACTATTTGTTAAATTAATACGCGTATCTAGCAATCTTCTTAAAAATGGTTTTATTCGAACGACATAAATATCTCAGTATTGTTAATACCTTTTCCTTATCGAAATTATTTGATTAGGCACTGCTTAAGTTAAACTATGTGTGCAAGGTGAAATCTGTGAGGAGATTGGATTGTACGAGAATGCACAGTGATTGAAATTTATTGCACAGAGTATGAGAAATAGCAAATTCAAGAGATTCGCTGTGATGCAATTCCATCGATGATTCTATGTTAAATTCTGATTCATCTAAGTGAATATGCAATAGTCAATGTACTAATGAATGGAACATGCTGAATTTAATTTGAACTACGCACTGTCATAACTAGCCTTTGAAACGCCCCGTGCTTGCTTTGTGCTAGATACCAGATTTGGGCCGATTTGCACTACTAAAAAAGGTCTTATAAATGCCCTCCTCAGGTTTGGACCCTGTGCGGTTGCATTTGCTGCACCTGTCTATTCACAGCACTGATCCAACGTATAGACTGTGCCTTTAATTTTAC
>JARJDU010003926.1:0-16043 GCA_030264695.1 Lissagria laeviuscula
ACTGCACTTTAGTTGCATCGTTTGAGTGAATTAGTTATAGACCAGTCTAGAACGCTGTCAAAATCGGTTTGTTTGCCCTCTAGCCACCATTTTTTTGCTGTTGTCTAGGACACGGACAAAGGAATAAGAGAAAACTGCTTTTTGTTGTTTCTTCTTATTCTACTGTCAGTGTTCTAGACAACAGCCAAAGAAAATGGCGACTGGAAGCCAATCAAACTGGCTTTGACTGCGTTCTGAACTGGTCTATTCGATAAAACAATAATTTATCTCTTGTACTAACTTTCGTTCGTACTACCAGACAATAGTGTAGCATGTTAACAAAAAGCAACAAACCACTAAAATGTTAGAATTAATTTCGAGCATATCCGAGGTCCATTCAGAGTGACAATCGGATAAATAGAAACTTACACTTTGAAATAATTGACTTTAATTTAGCTTATAATATGATTTAGGTATAAATCAACAATTTTCTCAACCTCAGGATTACACGGCTCTTAAATGACAGCGCGGTTTGTTTCGCTCACATGATACAAATGTTCACGCCCACTGACGTCGTGTTAGATTGCCCTATAGACTTATCCAGAACGCTGTCAAGTTGGGTTTGTTTGGCCTCCAGTCGCCATTTTCTTTGGCTGTTGTTTAGGACACATACAGTAGAATAAGGAGAAACAAAAACGCCCTTTGATTGTTTTTCCTTATTCCACTATCCGTGTCCTAAACAACAGCAAACAATTGCGACTAAAGCACAAACAAACCGCCCCTCGCATTGCCTATTCATTTAAGCGACATGGAGCGAATCCTGGACATTGTTATCACAAGAGGCAAATGATGCGTATACGAACAGAGCATTGGCCTAGCTAGAAGATTAATATTGCATGACATTTCATACCTTGTTAAATGACGACTTTCGTCGTGCACAGCCATCTCCGAGCTCTTAAATTCATTGAGTTCCTTCCTTATGGCAGCTTTGTCTTTCGGCGTCAGCCTGGTCCACGGTTTTTCCGCGCGCCGATCATAATCGTGCGCTTGGGTCACCTCGATGTAGTCATTGAAACGTATAATTTTCTTCTCCTTGAGGTCCTCCACAGTCGGCCTAAAACTGAGCTTTCGCAACAGAACGCGTTTCTTTTCTTCCTTCTGTTTCTTCTCTTCGGCAGGCGTAGTTTCTGCAAATGAAAATCATCATCGTCATCATCAATATTTCGACAATTCTAATATTATCTTATATCTCATCTTATATCATAGTTATTATTATTGTATTAAGCTTGTAGCAAACATACTTTTGAGTATGTTACGTTCCTGAAGCTCCTCCTGCGTGGGTCGCATACTCAATCGGCGAATCAATCGAGCGCCGATTGCTTCTTTGCTCTCCTGGCGCTCGTTATCGGACTGTATTTGAAGGATGTTGCGGTTGATGAGTTCCTGCCGGTCGGGTCGTAGCGACAACTTGAGCGAGAGACTTTCTTTTCGTGCAATCTTCGTCGCCAGGCTATTATCGTCTGACAAGTTCGAATCGTCATCGCGATAGAGAATGGGCCCATCACTATTATCGTCGGTATCTTCGCGTATCACATATGGCCGTGTGTTCTCCTTATTCTCCAGCGTACATGGCAGTCCAAATTTGCCTGGTTTACCACTATAAAAGCATTGATTTAGTTTTCACTTACAAAGGAGGTATTTTGAATGGAAAGCATACAAAATGGGAATACAATGCAAATATATATTTACCAGATTCTTATCCTAGGCCGAATTTGAGCCCGTCTAAGATTAATTTTTGTTTTGTTTGTTGGGGGTGTGCGTAAAGACAAAATTGTTTGTAATTAGATTAGAACAGTTTAGTATAGACTTCAAAAACTAACTTTCTTTCAACTTTTTGGACGTTTTTCATGCGGAATTTATGTATTAGATACAAACTAGATACAGCTAAAAGACATCATTCAATGTTCTCATAGTAAGGAAAAGAATAGAAAAGAAAAATTAAAAGTTCATTAAACTTGTCGCGAAAGAACATAAACATCTAAACAATTAGTTTGTCAGGACATCATCGACACTTACTTGAAGGTAACGTGCTCCTGATGACGCACCGTCAAATGATTCCTATTCTCCTGAGTCGGTGTGCCAGGCCCACTCCCGGTACCTTTCTTCTTCAATGCCGACTTCAACGGCATCGCATTGAACTTGGGCTCCTTGGCAGGAATCTCATCCACGCGATTCGTGTCAATGTTCGGATCCGGTTGCGGCATGCGATACATATAATCATCGTCTTCCGGATCAATCCCATCGTCGTCGTCATCTTGATCTGATCGACACAACACAACAAGATAAATCAAATTCTCAATTGAAAAAACAAAAACAATTAGTGATCGTACCATCATAATCGTAGTCTTGCATCTGTTGCGGTGGCAAAGGACTTGGCTGACGATGTATGGGCACCGGACTCGGCGAGCTAAACATCGGAGGTGGTGGAATGGGACCAATCTCCGAAACAGGTATCGGCGGCTCCGGTAACTCGGAAAGCATAAACGAAGGTGCTATCGGCGGTAGCACGGGATGCCCGTGCGGATGGCGTTCGTGGGGTGGCGGCGTGCTACCCGGCGGGCCTTGGGGTCCATCTGAAACTGTATGTTTAAACCATCAATCATACGAGGCATGTGCGTGCGGATGGAGGCCGTGGAAGAGTGAATTTGGCCGTGATGAAGAATTAATGATGCGAACTTACAATGCTCACTATGGTAGCAGAGGAGGCGGCGCGTCAGCTTGCCCGGTCCGAGGGAGTTCGGTCGTTCGGGTTTGTTGGGCGTCTCGCCGTACGCCGGCGGCTGCATCGTCGGTGACGGCATCTCGCCGTTGGGTGAGAGCGCGCCATTGTTGTGTGCTGATCCATCAGTCTTGTCTTTTTTCGGCTCTGCAAATTGACAATAAAGCGATGTTATTTGTTATAAGTTAAGCGAAGCTATAGTACTTCTAATTAAGCTTTATATCTTTATTATAGAATGAATTACTCTAGCAGCATTTTGATTATTGTTATGATTGTAATGCATAGTATACATGAAATAAAACTCCATTCAGATAAATTTCGATATAAATCACATGAAAATATTATTCGGAATCGATATGGAATGTTATTTACGATTACGCCTACGCACATTCGATCAGGCGGCGCGGCGGTCGTTCATTCATGTGCTTCCGAGAAACGCGGATGTTTATTCGCAAGTAGTAAATTCCTCAAAAATCGCACATTAAAATACCGGCGCCGCGAATGTTTCGCATACTTCGCATACGAAGCGCACATTGAATGTAAACTCCTTCGCTAATTCTGTGTTTGCTGCTTTTCGTCTATCTATAACTGGCGCACAGTTGAAAAAAATTCCAATGATATTTTTATCGAAACTCTACACGTATACACTGTAAGTTTCGATAAGTATGCATAAACAGTTTGTGTTTTAGGAACCTCACTACATACATTTATATAAATAAAAATATCATATCTATTTTATACTTTTGCTGTCTATTTATTTAATTATTCTTCAAATAAATTAGCATTTGTTTTAAGACGAAAAATTTACAAATACCACAACTGCTGATATTTATTGCATTGTTTATTGTACAATGGAAAGCGTCCAGAAGATCTGTGTAGTTGCCAATGTAGATTTTTCATCTACGTGCAAAACTGCGGGTTATATCAAATTTGAGGTGAGATGTGTTTATTTTAAGAGTATATACTGGTACCGAAGGGCACTGCCATTAGCCGTGGCAAATGCAAATTAGCTTTCGCCGCCATTTTATGATAGCCAGTGGCGTAGCTATCGTATAGCAGGAATAGGCAATGCGTTAGGACCAATGAGCTAAGGGTGGCTGCTCTAATGCTATAAGTTTGCCTTTTTTGTTTCCTTTGGATCATGCTTCTGTTAAATTTAACTGGTGGAAGGTGGTCCGCCAGGCTACTGGGAGCAGTGGCAATAGCGCCTAGGGCCTCTCAAGCCAGGAGAGCCTCCAAATTCCAAAACTGGCGGCGAAAGCCCCTTTACTAGTTCTGTGCCTAGGTTACCCTCAGCACAAACTCCGCCAACGTTTGGGAGTGCCAAGTGGGCGCATTGTTGAAAGAAGATTTCTGGGGTGTTGATGAGAAAAACAAAATAGTTTGTATGAAAACAAATACTTATTTTTAGGGGGCGGAATGCTGACACTTCTTTTCATAGAAGTGAGACGAATAATTCATTTTTGGTAGGAAAAAGTGATTTGAATAAAATTCCGTACCTGGTAGCGGGTTACTAATCAAGTATAGTTCATTAAATAAACCTATCCAAATGAAGAAGTGAAAACAAGATATGCATGTACCTAAAAATATATAGCGTCGAAATGCGTTGTGGTGACATTTAAATATCTAGGTGAAAATATTATTAGTCAACTGCCGAATGCACAGAACACGAAAAACACGTGGTTAGAGTCTAGGTTGACTCATCTCAAAACGCGCCAGTTTTCTGAATCGCATCCAAAAATTGTTTTCCTCAGTTTTCAGCATCACGCAGCTGTAGCCATAATACTATCCTAAACATTTAAATTTCCACAAAAGGAAAACAACATGTAATCAGTGAAAAATCAATTCCGTATAGAAATTATAACGCATTTACACGATGATGACTGACCCCAAAATACACTTTTCCAAACGTTTACAATGGAATGCAACCAGCATTCTTTGGCATCGTGCCAAAATAGTTTACGCGTTCCTTTTAGTATTTATCAAATCCGATTGGAAACATGTTTCTCTCATCGTTAGCCCCAATAAAAAAGTTTTCACATTTCACAACAAACTGATTTCTCCTTTCAAAATTAATTTTCTCACCATATCTGCCAGACCCGAATCGAATAAATTCTTGAGGAAGAAAAGCCGCCGGAGGTGTGATGGGTGCAGCCACATTGTTTTCCCAACTGCAAGGCACCACGTCCGGCTGAGACGCCATCGCCATAGCATTGGCATGATAACAGCGTACATTGTTCGCCTGTTGTTGATGAACAAAGTGTGACGTTTGTGGCCCGACATCCCTTAACTGCTGCTGCTGCTTTTCGCACTTCTTGCGACGGCGCCCACTCTGGGTGAAGGTCTTCATGAGGAAACCAACCCCGCTCATGACGATTACCTTGATACACACTAGTTAACTAAACACTCGCCCAATAACAGCGAATAATAACAACAACAACAAGTAACAATTTGCAGTTACAGTTTGAACAAATGATGTTTCTATATTGAAGAAACGATCGATTTAAACGTATATTGTTTACAGTCAACAGTTTATTTATTTATTTGTCAATAGACAACAACAAGTCACCTGCGTTAGTTGCATGTGCAATGAGAATTGTTTAAACAACAATAATAACAATAACAACACTTATGAAAACTATTAGTTGTGCAGCCATCGAGCGGCATGAAGGCCATTGTTGTTTGCCACACCGCACGAAGGGGGTGGCGTGTGTGCGTGCGCGTTACGTCGCTGTGTGCGTGACAGCCGGGAGGCAGAGTAACCGACCGACTGACTGAATCAGTTTCCTTTTCGATGGAATGAAACGGCACGGAGTGCGACGCGGCGCGCAGAATTAAAATGGGAAAACGAAATGAAACGACGATTGGAACGAGTCGAACCGTGCCGTGCCGAGCCGAAAAGCTCGATGTTACTATCGCCGCCACCTCCACCGCTATCCCTTTCGCTCTTTGCCCAAAATCCAATGGCCATTATCTATCTCTGTTTCGTGTTACATTGACAAGAATATAAGGGAAGAGAGAGAGTGAGAGAGATGGAGAACTACCGTCGACGCCATTTGCGTCGTCGTCCGCCCACGCGACGACTGCCTCAACGCCGATCGTTACCGTCACTTCGCACACAAAGCGCCGGCAATGTTGTTGAAGGTGGCGGTGGCGGACATGGAAATGTGGTAACATGCTCTGCGACGGGAGGCTGCACTGCAGCATTCTGTGACGTCATGCAACAATGCCGACGACGATGCTATGTTCGTAGCAGGAGCGCAGAGATGCGAGCGGCGAGATGAGCGAAAGGCCGCAATGGAAAAACTTTGCCTTGAATGCTGCGAAAAGGCATGAGATTGGGCACCGACGGCTAGCATTACCGCCACCGATTTCCAGATTTCAGCAATAACATGTTCGCACGACGCAAGGATCTTGGGTGAAGGTTAACTCAGTCAAGGATGCGGAGAAGACAAATGGCGCAGGATGGGTGAGCTCACGGTCAAACAACATGAAAATAATGTAATAAGTAAACAAGACACACGGTGATGGTGTTATTACTAAATTGACGGAAAATGTTTAACTAATTAGTTGTTACAACGACTTATATAGTTAAATTGGGATTACAAGTAAATAAGACAGGAGTCAACAAGGAAATCGCGAATCTATTAATCTTGGTAAGCAGGCACGCGTGCGAGTAACCGCTTTTGACCTTTTGCTGCCATTGGCTACGCGTTCTGTTATCCTTCGGTCTTAAAAACACACCAGATTAAAACAGCGTTAGGATGGATCTACTAGTGCGGAGTTTTGTTGAACCTTTCCTGTCTGCAAGCATTGAAGCAGTTATCTAATATATGTAAGAGTGTACAGGGTGTCGCTATAATACATGAAAAAAAAAGATTCAACAATAACATTTTGAATTTTGGCTTTTAAGATGTCTAGAATATTTCTCCCTCCCGCTTAAATTACTACATTACACAGTAGCTTAATCTCGCCTTTTCCCAAAACCATATTTCTTCAACTGGCTGTAAATTTTTCTCAAAATCTATATAACCGATTTCGTTAATTCTTTGCTTCCAATACGTAAAAATAAATTCCTTATCATGTAACAGATGATTTTTTTCGACATTATGATTTTATATGGCCATCTGAAGATAAATTTTGCTTTTTGTCCTTGTTGGTTAAGCTTAAAGTATTTCCAGGATCATCAAATACTCTTCGACACAGGTTTAACTGCGAATTTTAGAACGCAAAACGTGTATCTCAAAAATGTGAGCAACTTCCATCCACTCATACCTCCCTTAAGCCAATACATTTATATTTTCAGTTAAATATATATGTTACAGTTACTACTACATGCAATAAAACACTTGCTACTGTCTATAACCCGTATGTAACGAACGCCAAAACAAAATCCTATAAATTGCCGATGGCACCAAATATCAAGATCAAGAGCGAGGTGTTATGTGTACACAGGACCTTGCTTCCTATCTAGGCGCGGTGCCTAAAGCCAATCCAATTTCAAGGATTACTTCAAGCTTGAAATCTCGCAACGAGTTAGCTTTGAGCTTGCGAAGATAAAAGAAGCTTTATTATCTTGTAATGGATGTTCAAATTGACGTTGGAATGTTTAATTCTTCCATGCGAATCCAAGATATTAAAATTCTTGTATTATTATCAGCGCAATCAATATTAATAGTATATAATGCATCTAGGGAGGTAAAGAGGCTATTACCGCACAAGCTAGTTTGCTAAAGACGACGACGGTGCGTGCGCACTGCAACACGCATGCACGAATTTACCTCCCTAGAGAAATCTATCGTTTTTACATTTACCTTCCTAAAGAAACAAAACTCGATTTACCTCCTGTTTTTTAGAGAAAAAATCTTGTCTTTTCGATAGGGTGGGCAAAATACAATTAAACATCTCCTCTTTATGATCTATAAATTTGGACGTATTTAGTAATGGCAGAAGTGATAATGATTATTTAAACGTGCACAAACGACATAATATATCATCCTAGGTATATGTAAATTGCAGCACAGCTCGTAACCGTATTGTTCCATATTCTTCATTTTCTGCTATTGTACATTCCATTATTTCTTAGCGCATCCCATTGTTCTCTCTAGTGTCGTTAACTGCCAGCTAACGTAATACATTTCTTCGTCGTCGCGTGGATCGCTTCTCCCGCACGGGCGCGATTGTTGAAATTTATTTTCTCCTACTTTCCGAGTCCTCTTTTTTTGTTTCGTTGCGTTCCTTTTCTCCTGGAGATGATGTTTTTTCGCCTTAATTCTTTTTCTTTCAACGTTTGCGTTGTCGTATTTTTCAACGTCGACGACGACGTTTGCACAACTCCTATGAGGCCTCTTGCGCGACCGCATTAATTTCAATTCTTTCGAGTTTTATACTCTTTTTTCGGACCATCCTTCATGTCCCTTTCATGGTTTTCTTAGATGGGAAGTGTGTCTTGTCTTAGTGTTAGTTCATGAAACATAGCACCGAGACTTTAGATTTATCCTTGCTTTTTTCATGCTGGGAGATTTGCGCAGATTAAATCCTTTATTTTAATAGAGATTTTCCGCTTTTCTTGTGAGTTTAGTGGGTAATTCCTTCTAGTTGGCATATTGCGGCGATGCAGTTTCTATTATTAATGCTTACTTTTTAAAGAGAATTGATAGTAAAAGTATCTTCAAATATATTAATTTACAACTTTTTTAAACAACAATTATCGTAAATTTTAATTCAATCAAAATCCTTAATAAATTATGTTATATTTAAAGAAAACGCAATGCGGTTGAATAATAAATAAATAATAATAACACCGTTGACATGTTGACGCATAAAAATAAACTAATAAATTCTTAATGAATTTCCACGATATATATCGATACTTTGTGGTGTTTTGCAAAGGCCTTCGTTGTTGAACTTGTGGCAATTTAACATTTTACTGCACTCTGGAACGAAATATTATAATTCTAACTATGCACGCAATCATCGTTCAAACGGCGCATTAAACACAATAACTAAAAATAAATTAAATTGGGTAAATGTGCTAGTAAATATGTTTTGAAATTATACTCACGATTCACATATATTGTCGAATAAAAATAATAATCGCCGAGTTCTTTAAATAGCTAAAAATTGGGACAATCATGCCAGGAGCAATAGTTTCATAACACTTAACCGATAATAAATGTTATCTTTGAATAAAAACTATCTATCTCTATTTAAAAAAAAAAAAACGATATTTTGCATTTTAGGGTGCCTAGAATATTATACTAAAACGATATTTCTGTGTAAAACTTCGTTGTTCTTTTAAATTATTTGATTATAGTGTAAACCAAACTTTCAACTTTAACTTGCTCTTTCTCCAAAACATATTTTTTCAAGTGGTTGTCAAAAAATCTCTGGCTCTTTCTAACCGATTTCGCTCATTCTTTGCTTTCAATACATAAAAATAAATTCTCTATCATGTAGCAGACGATTTTTTTAATGTTTTAACCCTTTCGATTTTACATGACCCTTTAAAGGTTGATATTTAAGTGAAAATATGACTTTTTTATTTTAATTTGCTCCAATTTTCGCATTTTTCGAATTTCGAAAAAAAAAAGCATATGCTACATGCTAGAGAATTCAATGCAGTTTTAAAATTTTTTTAAGTTTAATAGTTCTACGATGTACCATCGCAAACATTGCAGCCAGCAAAAACCTTTAAAAAAATTCATGGAAATAGCTAATTTTTAGACCACCAAGGTGTGGACTAAACCTCAAACAATACATAATGCCAAATGCAATTTACCTTTTTATACATTCGTCGTCGCTTAAAATAAAAAGAAAAAGAAAAAACTTGTTGCATAATTCCTATAAAAATTGTTCTAAAACAATTATTACAAATTATTTTGTAATATGAAATATTGAACGCCGAATAATATCAGCCCTAATTGAATGGTTTTAGATCGTTATAGCAATCAAATTAAAATCACCATTAAGTAGCTAGACCTAGACACGCTACCGTTGCTCCCTTCTCCCAAACAACGCGTAATTTTCCGCTTTTAGCGTTATCAACTTCTATTCTTTCAACTCCCTCCCGATCGCTTTCAGTAGCTACCGCTACCGTCACGTCTTTATCCGACCATTCTTTGAAACTTTCTTCAGGTATTTCCTAAAAAGATAACACTCGACTCTCCATGTTTACTCAATTATTTACAACAGCCATTTCTTCCCCATTGTTTTCTCATATCATAGGCATAAACCACTCACAAACCAAAGATTACGTTTTCTTTGAAAATTTTCAACCGCAGCGCACGAAATTCATTAAAAAATGATTAACAAGAGACGAATATATGTACTCGGAAATGTATCATCATTATCAAAATAGAACAAAAGTGTAGTTATTCCAATAATAATGGTATCTAACTACCAAGCAACCCGCAAGCAGCAACCAACTCAACGAATGTCAGGCTCTTATTACCGCCGACTAGTATTGGTAGGCAACCTGGACTAGGCTGAGTCGAGCTGCCGTCGGAAAATTCTGTATAAGAGGAAAGTATAACATAACATGAAGGATGTGCACACCCGCCATGCATGCAAGGCTTGCTTTCCTATCGATTTATTCCGTGGTGGCGGCGCTTCGCTTATCGTTAGTGAATGTTGAACGCTGCCATTGAAGCAACAAAAGCAAAGAACCAGCTTAAATGGTAATGGTCTACTCCATCGTATAGCAAGCGCACGCCATCGCATTCTGTATCTAGGCAGGCAGTTTCCATCACTCATACAGCAATAATAATAATAACATGAGAGGCAGAACAAACAAAAGCAGAGCATTTAATGGATTCTGATTCTCTTCCTTTCGAATTAGGAATCGTGCGAAATTGCTGTCAAAGTTTCTTGTCATCTAAATAAGTTGAGAGATCATCATCCATGCATAAACCACGTCACATTAGGAAGACATCACACATCCTGTCTGTAAGGTTTTAAGAAGATCCCAGGCGAATGGAATATAGGAAGGAACTTTACAAGATGTTCATATAGGTAGACGAAGAGATTGTGGCTAAGAAGAGCGTAGGAGTTGAGTTGAGCCGAATGTAGATAGGCAGGATGCGGCAATCAACGAAGTGGAAGTTACCATCATGTTATAGATATACCACAAAAGTGCGGTTATGGGACACGCAAAACGTTAATTATCGTTTGCCAAAGATACAGAGCAACACCTTAAACACAATTATGATACAGATTTTGGAGATATTAAGGTACATGTATGTTTGACCAAATCTGCATATTATTGTGAATGTTTTAGTGACCATTTCGTCATTTTTGATTCGAATTGAAACCATTTAAGCTTAAAACCTATCCCAAAATTAGCAAGTACATTTGTTCCCACAACAAAAACACTATAACAATAATACCACACCCAGATAGTGTCAATGTCAATGTCATGACATTGATACAACTGATGATTCAATTGCACGTGTCATTTCAGAATCGCGATTGTCATTGGCTCTTGTTAGCTGCTCCTTTCATTTCTTCGTCCTCGAATTGTTGCTCCATTTTCCATTTGAATTCGCATTCCAATGACACGGTGCTATAAACACATGCACTTAGTATTCCGTATTCCGGCGTATTCAGTGTATGCATGCAGAATACACGCGCCGGGAAAGCATCGCGATGTTGTACACGCCCGGCGCCTTCACCCGAGCAATCGTTCCCGGAACGTCAAGAATACTTGAGGGCAAACAATGAGCGTTGTCACGCATATGTCCGTCTCGTTCACGCCCGAAGGCCGTTTTCTATTTTCATTACACGCTTGTAATGCCTCGTATTTACTGTTGCACACGTATCACGCGCACACTGCAATTATTCAAGAGTTTTTCCAACTGTGCTGCTGTTTCTTATTTAGTATTCAAATGTGCAGTGTTGCCATTTCGCTAACACTCATGACATATAAAATTCGTTGGTAGGTTTTTGGTATATTTTCTTCGGATACGTACATACCACAAAAGTATAGAAATACAAAAACCGCAATTAGATATATTAAGCCAAACCCTAACCACATGATGTGATAAACTTGTTTCGGTTTTCTAACAATATTTCAATTACAGGCACGAAAAGAGCTTATTAAGAGCGGAATCCAAAAAGAATGTCATGCCTATAAGAAAGCTGTGGTAAATGGAAAAAGTTCCGGTCACACGGTTAGAACAACGTACCCTCTGTCTGCTTAAATAGCTTGCAAACAAAAACCTACCCCACAAACGTCTTTCGCCTACGTGTGCCAGAAAAAAAAAAATTTGAAACAACGACCCAACAATGAAGGAACATACATCACGCGCGCTTTCATATAAGCCTAATAAACCACCCACGCAACAATAACAGCGATCATCCTCATACAGTATGTTCGGAAATCAATTACACAGCTAGGCACCACAGAAGTCCTAGATATCTCTATAAACAGATCCTCTAGATCTTTCAATCTTTTTCTTTATAGTTTTCATCTTAAGATCGATATAAAAAATATGTCCCACGGAAATATTTTATATGTTTAGAATCTCTTTTATGCTTAATATACGCCAGTAACAGTTTCATTCATAGACATTAGAACAAAACGTAGGATTTATGTTTTGCATGTTCAATGTCTACGGCCGCGACACATGCAAATTCACTCACACAACTCTCTTATAGATACAAAATACACAACATAAAACATTCTCAGATATATACACACGTGAGACAGTTTTGATTGATCGTCAAAGTCGGACGATCTGTATGCACATGCTGCTCATTTTTCTTTCAATAAGATCCGCATACGTAAGCGAAAACAGACGACCAGAAGCACGGGCAGTAAAACACATTTATATCTATTTGCATGCGAGGATTGTGTATTTAGATGTATTTGCCTGTTGCAACCGCCATGGACGTGCAAACAAGCATCGGCAACGAGGAAGAAACTGCGCTTGCGAATTATTTATAGAACTGTGTTGCAGCGAGATGCACAGGTGACTTGACTTCGATAACGAATGCAAAGCAATGCAAGTTCAGATGCTTTGACAGACAAAGTCGTAAAAGCAGGAAAGTGCTGTGTTTCTATCATGTTATCTGATTGACACTGATTGTGTGATTCACAACAACAAAAAAGTACATTCAAGGCGGAAACATTTTAAAAAAGTCTTCATATTCTAGTCTTGGCTATTTGTATGTAATATTACTACCTAATGAGGAACAAAAATATCTGTTTGGTAACGAGTAGTGGAGAAAAATGACTATTGAATTTATCGTTACACTTATCACAGCATTAGTTATGTTCCAACAGCTCGAAGCACTGTGATCGAACTGTTGTAAGCAAACGCAATAGAAAATATGCGTTCCATCAGACTTGTGACGGTACATTGCACGATCTGATCGGATGTTCCAACATCCAACAGTTTCGTGATCGTGCAACGTATCGTCACAGTACCGTCATAGCACAAGCTCCCGAAGTCGTTACAGTGAGGAACGCGCCATCATGAATCTGTTCCAACAGCGTCGAAATTGTGTGATAAGTCATGCGACCGTACAAGTTTGACCCCTGCGCTCAAAGTCGTTACAGTTTCGTGACAATACAAAGATCGGCTGTTGGAACAAAACTAATATCAATCGCATACTTATTCGATTATTATGATCATTCGTATATCCAAACAAACATCATTCAATTACTTTTTTGAGTGCCACCAGCCCTATTCTAGATAACAAAAATATTATTATACATATAAATAATAATTATACCTAAACTGTTATAATAAATACGAAAACGCCTGCTTAATAAGTAAATTTAATCATGAGTTAATCATCAAAGTACATACTAACAGTAATAGCACGTCTTTCTGTAATTGAAAATTAAGCCTGAGTGCATGCGTTAATTTCGCATTTATGGATATATATGATGCTATAAAACGGTGTAGTGAATGGGTAATTAATAACAGCAACGGCAGCAAGTACCTACTTCTGGAAATTAAAACGAGAGACCAACCGGAAAATAGAAAGAAAGAAAAGAAAAACTTTCCGCTTCGGGGTAGATAATGCAGGAATGCAGTCACAGCTCGAGGTGCTTCATACTTCCCGAGATTAAAATGAACATTTAAAATGCCATAGATGGATAATTAATTTACAAAGAAGATAATTGAAAATTCCAATAATGTTGAAGCATTCATTACAGATTATTTTAATTATTTTTTTAACAACCGGATCATTTCTTACACTTTCCAAGAATCCATACATCTCACAAACTCTCATAACGTCGCTTTCTACAGTTTGCATTTATCAAACCCCTTTTGTCCTTATAATCCTACTCACATATACTTTTCAAACATAGTTTATGTTTTAATCTTGTCATCTTGAAATCCGCGATCAATGGTCAGCGTTTTGCTCCCCAACGAACCGAATATATACTACATTTTTGGTCTAGCGTGTCAACCCCGTATCTTGTTAGGTTATAGAACGATATTATTTCAGTTCGCTCGGAATGGCAATTAATTCTGTATGTGTGGTGAAAAAGGTATACTATCTTCAGGGATTGAAAAGATAAAATAATGCGAAGCGTCATGCGCCAAGATTGAATGTTGTCTGAAGCAGAGCCTTCTAGATGCATTTAGGGTCCTCTTAGCAACACAGTTAGCACTAGGCAAGAGTTAAGTGTGGTGTGTCCCCCTCCCATCCCCAATTTCTTTCTTGCAATATGTTAAAAAATATTCAAATGTACAGCGGAAAATAAATATTTAATTAATTTAGATGCCGGTCACTATAGGTTTATCATCCGTGTAGGCATTCATTAAGAATACAACGAATGTCAATAAAACAGAAGACGCTAGCCATAGACGAATAGCAAATTACGCTGCTATAAATGTCTGAAGAGCAACTAGTTTAGTAGCAATTGAACGCGCGGAGCATGAACGATTACCGACAATTTAACTGTTCCGGAGAAGCGAAATTAAACCTACTTTAAGTCAATCGGTTAAGAGTAGGCCCTAACGCAAATGTAACAATTGCAAGATTGTATGTAGGAAGGTTGAAGGTAAAATCAGCATGGCATTAGTATTACCATGAACATCAAAGGGATATGTATATGAAGAATATATATTGCCTATATGACATGCGATGTGATCCAACTGTGATAATACAAAATACATTATAACCAAACTTTTATTGTACACTCATACCTCGGTTTAACAGACTAATGGGGAACGACTCTTGTCCGTTAAACGAGAAATCCGTTAAATCGAAAACCTATACAAACACATATTTTGAAGATCAAGAAGTTGCCTACGCACCTACACACAGAGGTCGACTCGAACGTAAGCTTTCCTAGCAGTTAAAACTCTTGTTTGTTTTGCTCAATCACAAGATCACAATTTAATGGCAACAGTCCAAAACGTTCCCAAATCAGTAGTATTGTTATAACACTATAGAGGACGCACCCTGTTCATCAAACTCAAATTTGTCCGTTAAAGCTGATATCCGTTAAATCGAGGTCCGTTAAACCGAAGTATGAGTGTATACGGTATACAATTGTAATGTATAATGTAATGTATACAAAGTTATGCAATTAACGTTCATGAAATCCAAACCAAAGTTAATAACTGTATAATGGCGGACACAACTAGTGCGTGTCAAATAATAACGAATATGTACGGCGAAGTTTATATGAAATGATATGTGTATTCATATAGGAATGTCATTAATGCCAATAGCGATTTGTGCCAGTAAGTAACCCTAATGTTCTTATATGTACATTCTTAATTATTCTAAATGCATCATTAACATATTCTGTATTTGCAATTAAAATAGTTCCGTGTGCAATACTGTTCCGACGCAAGGCAAAAATTCTAGTAATTGTTAATATATTATACAAAATAATGGGAACATTCAATCAATTCGATTATTAAAATATTCAAAGAATTCGAATTAATCGAATAATTACTGCTCGTGTGAGTGATCATTCGAATGATTATTCTATTAACATCGTCGTTCGTATACCGCTTATTCGATTATTTAAATAATTGCACATCCTCATGCATTCCCCCCCTAACAAGAAAGAGGATTATGTGATGAGCCTACAACTTATCCCCGTAATAAGCAAAAACTGAAACGCAAATAAACAAGATCTGAAGAAGCGGGAAGATAGCTAGTATCGCCGCACCTGGCCTAACCTTACTAACTCAAATAATCTAGCCACTTTATCCTTATATTAAATTGATTATTTTCACCACCATCCACCCAGAAATAAAAAATAAAAATTTGATTTTATTAATTTTAAGAAATAAACATTAACAAATCA
>JARJDU010003929.1:0-15175 GCA_030264695.1 Lissagria laeviuscula
AACACAATAAAAATAATTACGAGTAAAAATCTTCTCGATTATAGTGATATTGAAATAATTTAAATATCACTTCAAGTTGAGTTAATAAAACACATATGACTCCATGGAGACAATTATAGTAGATCGTGTAGTGCTAAAACATCAACTTCAAATACTTAGACTTTTAAAATGAATCAATCCCTTCTGCCAATTGTCGCAATTTTGATTTTTTTGCGAATTAACAATATTTGTAAATTGTATTACGATACTAAATTTATTTTAACTGACAATAGAATGAATTTTCAGATGGCACAGGATTTCTTTACATTCGTAGCCCAATACTAATGCAACCCGGAGCCTCGTTCATGAACTACATTTATTTTAACACTTCGAAAACAACTGTTACAAAGTGCTCAGTTAGTTACATTGATCCTGTAACGAATATGACAATTAATGTGCCAATTGAAATTGGTAAATATAAACGTGAGACAATTAATCATGTTCAATCAATTAAAAATCGTATAAGTCCATTACTACGTGACAAATGCGGATTTAAATTTGATAAATTTCAAGAGGAAGATCCACAAAATTTTATATTACATTTTGAATATGACGAAAATGGCAAGAAAATGGTTGATAACAAAACATTCAATGTAAACATTTTTGGTTAGTAGAAAATATATTAACTGTTCAATTCAATTCTCATTAAGACTTTTAGATAATATCCATGAAGATAAAAATGAAACCATTCTAGTAGAATTTGGCCAAGAAATTGTCTTTGAGTGTGGAATAAAGTCACCAAAATCTTGTACGTTGTACGACCCATCCGGTAATGAAGTTTTTCGTGGAAAGTCATGCAAATATAACATCAAATATGTTTCAATGGTACATATTGGCACATGGATGTGTCAATGGGCAGTTTTACAAAATATGGTCGATGGAGTCCAGCATATTACATTTAAACTAGTAGGTAAGTAATGCTTCAATATTTATGTAATATACAATATTATTCCCCATCCACACTTTCCTTCTACGTTCTCTTCCTACCCGCACCTCGATCTTGCCATTATTTCTTTCATTCCCACTTCCAGCGACCTGGATCCAAAATACTTCGGTCGCCGTCTGTGCATCAGGCCACTTCACGTACTGGGGATTGTATCCATTCTCTCTCTTATCATCAGCTGCCGTTTCTGCAGCTCCACCTCCATTACTCTGACTCTAGATTTTAACTCCACTGATTTACCCTACGCAATAATCTTTATTCTCCCCAACTCTGACACTCCCACTCTCTCGTATGCAGCCTTTTTCACCCTCTTCTATTTACTATCACTTTTTTCCTACTGAATTTCCACGCATACCTCACCAATCTTTTAGGTTTTTACTCTCCCTGCTTCTCCTCATACCTCACTACTCTATTCACTGACTCCTATTTTACACTCATTTTATTAGATTTCCCCAGCACGATACATCTCGGAGTGGATCATGCCTTTCAAGAAGCTCATCTGTTCCTTCTCTAACTCTTCCCATTTATTCATGCCCCAAACTTCCGCTCCATACATCAACGCCGGCTTCAAGCATTCTCATTGCAATTATGATTGTTGTAACAATATGAATTTTTGAGTATAGAACCAAGTCGTATGATCACATGGTATAAAGAAGAGCTTAATTTTGGAAACATTGGATGTCACTACTCTTACAAATCCAAAGCAACAAACAACCTTCCTCTTCCCGACTTACAATTTTGCCAACTTATAAGTCCGGATGGATCGATTTACACAATTTCTGTATATGGAGGCGCGACAACTAGATATACAACAATTGGTACCAATTTGACGGATTACACCTGTCAATTGGAGGTAATTACACTATATAGTGCGTACTTAAATTAACTCTGAGGTCTCGGAGGCTTCTTTTGCCTCGGAGCTGTCAGAGAATCCTCTGCTCTGCGTTCTAAATCTCCCGAGCGATGTGATTAAGCAGTGGCGTAACTAGAGTGGTCAGCGCCTAGTGACGACTTTAGATTTTATGCGCCCCGACGCCTTTAGCATTCTTTCCCCCCAGGAACGAGCATTTTCAAACAGGCAGTCCATAACCGGCGAGCATTCTCCTAGCCTCCTATTAGCATTTCAGACCCGAAAATCATTGATTATTTTATAAGTTACATCGGTTTGGCGCCTTTTTGGTGCTGCGCCCGGAGACAGCTCTCTCCTTTTGCCTTTTCTTAGTTACGCCTTTGGTAAGCTCGGTCGCCCCGTGATTGCAAAGCGAGCTCAGCGATCAATCGCTCGAATCTGTGCAGTATTCCTTACCTATACTATATACCTATACCCTACCCTAGGCTGACCAAAGGTACTCTTTTTTAGAGTATTGTGCTCTCTTAGTAATATCATTTTTACTCTTACTTTTTATTTAAAAAAAATTAATATATTCTTATATTTGTTTGTTAAATGATGACTGAAATGAAGTGCAAATTTATAGACAGTTTTGGAGATTTATCTAGTGGCTGTGAGAGCTTAAAAAAAATCGATGATAAATGAACATCTATACTCTACCAAAAAATATTATCTATTTTGGTCCACCCAATGGCGGGTGAGCTAAAAAAATGATCAACTATACTAAAAAATGCCAAAAATACAAAATTAAACAGCCCAGTCACGTAGGTAAGTTAAAAAAAAATTGTTAAAAATTTTGTATATACTCTATTTCAATCAAAAACATCTGGCCAAATCTATTTATTTGTTTCACAACCTGACCGTAAGTTCCAACTACATTTAAAATTAGTGATGTTGAAACCTTTTTCAAAGATTTGGTGTTTTGGTGTGATCTCTCTCACGACAGTAGCGTTCTTTAATTTATAAGTTACTCCACAGATTACCTATAGAATTAGTTAATCTGTGGTTACTCGATTTGCTCGCTAACGACGTTTGCTCGCTCTACTCAGATCTCTCAGATAATTTAGGACCGCACTAATAATTTTACACTTTGAGAAAATATTTAGTTGTTTGACTATTTCTTAATAGTTTCCACTGCCAATTAAATCCAAAGAAATCGGGCCATGGAAATGTTTTTTGGACAAATTTGGTGGATATGTCAACACAAATGGTACATACATAAGTGGTAAACATACTTTTAAGCTTTTACAGTCTGTATATGTCATTTAAGATACAAATCCTTACAGAAGAAACAAAATCAGATATAAATCTATTTGCGCCATTAAAATTACCACTTGATGTAATATGTACCGTTCCTTACACTACTGATGACTGTTATATGATTGGTCCAGATAGGAAGTTTTACACAGGAGGCACCATCGATGATTTTTCAGTGGGCAGATGTATTACTAAATTAAGTGAAGTTAAAGAATCCGATTTTGGTGTTTGGACATGTCACTTTTCTAAGCCTAATATGGCTGTTGACGATTTAATTACAGTGAATGTATTGCCGTTTAATGATTTTAAATCGATAACGGCTCATGTCGAAGTTGACGAAGGCGATGCAGTGCTACTCCTTTGCAAAACACATTCAGCTATTATAAACTGCGTGTTTGAAGATCCCAAGGGACAAACTTATCACGTTTCACCTACGAAAAACAGTACCATATTTAAATATCACGGAAATGGGTTTAACTATGGCGATTGCGGCTTAGTAATTGAAAGAATTAACGTGGATCAAGCTGGAGAATGGACATGCTTTACAAGATTCAATGTGCTAGATGCCAAATTATCCAAGGAAAGCGTATCCGCACGAATTGTGGTGGTTGTGAACGAAAAAGGGCCTAGTATGGCTACCACTATAGGTTTATCTGTAGGAGCTGGTTTAGTAATAATTGCTATTGTTGTTAGTTTATATATTAGTAAATTTAGGAAGAAACAAGTAACTAACAATGATCCTGATGCCATTCCACTAAACACAGTTCCACATAATATTGAAATAAATTCGAGCACATCAATTGCCCATCTTTAACCATTTCAAGATTTACTCTGTAAAACCAAGTTTCACAAAATTCATAATAATTCTTTATACTTTCTATTGTTTGTTTTATTTTTCAGCAAAATATTCATTATTTAAAGTGCAAAGTATTCGAATTAATGTTCGCGTGATACTATGTTTAAAGTATCAAATTTAATGTGAAAATAATGTGTGCATTATATATTATTTTATGAAAAATGTTTTTTTTTTATGTCGAATACATTTAACTAAAGTAAAATAATTTTTTTGTTGTTTAATTTATTTATTTGTGTAATAGAGATTTAAATTTATGTGCATTTAATTCCATTCCAAAAAATATGAGCCCAACTCAAAACAGATGCCAAAAATAGAAGCAAGTGGCGCCCTCCAATGGTAAATTATACAAACAAAATGCAATAATATGCTCTTCATAACTCGTTGATGACTAGTTTGTTGTGGGGGTCCTCCTCTTGCATTCCGATTCTGACATTGTGACATGCCAAGCATAATAAACGAGATGAGTGCTTCCGTCGATTCTTGTTTTAGGGTTTGGCACCGAATTTAATTGAACCCGATTGAAGCAGTGAGTAAACGAATGTCCGCGTACTAATAATACTAGTCATATACAAGTTAGCAATGAGTACCGAAGCAATTTACGCATTACGACAATTACGTTGAATCTCCAATAGTCTTGAATACAACAAAAACCAAAGCAATACTACAATCACAATGCCGGTCACTAAAGATTCCAACATCGTCAAGATCGCTGTGGAGATGACGGATCAAGTTCCTCATCTCACTGAATTTAATCAGAAGCAGCCCTTGACATGTATCATTCAGGAACTGTGCAATTTATGGAATCTCTCCGAGCCAGATCAGTATGCACTGCAATTTAATGATGCAAATAATAAGAATTATATCACGGAAAAGAATCGCAATGAGGTAAAGAATGGATCTGTAATAAGATTGGAGTTTTCTCCATCAAAAACTGCACAAGATATTTTACATAAATTAAATGCTGGATCAGTTGAAGAGAAAACATGTGCTGTTCAAAAGCTATCAAAATTGAGTGCAGATATAACTTTTGCTCTTGAATTTATCAACAAGCAAGGGCTTACTTTGATAATTAAACATATTGAAGGTGGTAAGAATAAAGGCATTTTGTTAGCTCACACTTTACTTTCATTTGTGGAGTTAATGGAGCATGGAATAGTTTCATGGGATATTCTTGATGGTGTCTTTATCAGTCGTATTGCCAGTTATGTGGTTAATACAACCCAAGAAAAGGATATTGGCCAAGCTGCACTTTCCATTTTAGAAAATATTGTGTTGAATAGTAGTCAAGGATATGAACAAGTTGAGAAAGAAGTACCAGTTAGTTCATTGGTTACACATCTACAAGAATCTTCAGTAGTTCAACAAAACACTGTTGCATTGATTAATGCTTTATTAACTAAAGCTGATGCATCTAAACGAAGATCCATTGCTGGCATGCTTGCAGCCAAGCAATTGAGGCAAGTCATTCAGCATAATATCTTGCAAACTGGGGCTGCTGAAGGTGCTGAAATGGCTCATCAGCTCTATGTCCTACAGACTTTAATTCTTGGTTTACTGGAACAGAGGATGATGACTAAAATGGATCCACAGGTAACAAAAAATTTCAAAATTTCCACTAATTACTGTTAATTTGAAAAATAATTGCATTTAGGATCAAGATGGTCATGACAAAATCAAAGAGTTACGGCGAATAGCATTTGATGGAGAAGGAGCTGGCAACATTCGCGGTCCATGTGGTTTCACCCGAGATTATAAGAAATTAGGTTTTCGTAATGACATCAATCCTGCACTGGATTTTACTGAGACACCACCGGGATTACTAGCACTAGATTGTATGATATATTTCGCTCGCAACCATCCCGACAACTATACGAAACTTGTGTTGGAAAACAGTTGCCGTGCTGATGAACACGAATGTCCTTTCGGTAGAGCAAGCGTCGAATTGGTACGCATCTTGTGCGAATTATTAAAAATAGGAGAACCACCTTCGGAGCAAGGTGCTACTTATCAAGCGCTTTTCTTCACTCACGACTATCCCTTCGAAGAGACGTTTTGCATCTGCATCGTGCTTCTGAATAAAACTTGGAAAGAAATGCGAGCCACGTCAGAGGATTTTGGCAAAGTGGCTTCTGTAGTACGAGAGCAAATCATTCGGGCATTGCAAACGTCGCCACCATCCTTGGAACAGCTTAAGACCAAGCTGCATCTTTTAACTTATGGCGAAATTACTAGTCTATGGCAGCAGGAACGTACGTCTCGCGAAAAGTGGGAATCTCATGCTAAACCTATCGTCGAACTCAAGGAGCAAATCACTCCTGATATATTGAATCTCATTCATCAACAAAGAATCTCATTTCTGATTGAAGGAACACGATTTACGAAATATTCGGCTAGAGGTCAAAGAATTAAAGATAAATATTGGTATATGCGACTATCTCCCAATCAAAAAGTCATTCACTATGGCGATTGCGACGAGAAAAGCGCACCATCGACAGAAGAATTAACATCTAAGCTTGCTGTTTCGGATATAAGAGCTTTGCTTGTTGGCAAAGATTGTCCGCATATGCGTGGACGCAAAGCAGCTCATCAATTAGCATTTTCACTAGCTCTTGAGGGCGTTGATTTGCAGTCATTAGATTGTGTCGCTCCGGATGAGTTGCTTTTTGCCTACTGGACCGATGGCATTAACTCATTGTTAGGTCAGCGTATGCAAAGCAAAGAAGCGGAAAAGGATTTAGATATTCTACTATCCATGGAAATTAAATTGCGTTTACTTGATGCTGAAGGTGTCACTATTCCACAAGACCCGCCACCAATTCCACCTGATCCGCCTCATTATCATTTTTGCTATGATTTGAAGTAATTTAAGTCAAATTTATGTATTGGTGTAGTTTTTATGCATGGCTACTATAGTAATATATTTTATTGGTGATTTTTATATCGATTTTTTAAGACTATCATCTATAGTTCTTTTGAAAGATGGTAGTACATATAAAAGTATTATGTATTTGTGAATGTTATTATATAAAACAAATTCGACTGAGTAAAGTAAAATATTTAAAAATAAGTAAATTGTATTAGAAATGATGTCTTTAAATGCACTTAAATTCATAATTTAAATAAATGAGTATCCAGTGAAACTTTGCATAACGAGCATAATTCGTTACTGTCTTACTCGTAATGCAAAACACACGTTAAGCGAAAGAATTTTTACCGTATAAATTAATTTAAAATCCGATAATGCGTTCCATGCCAAAAAATTATTTAAAAATTGATTTTTTCAACAAAAAATACCTGAAAAACGTTATACATCTATGGTTATACTAACATTAATTCAAAAAAAAGTGCATGTAAATTGTTAGGAGTGTGATTCATCTTTTCTTCTATCGCGGAATAAACTAACTTAGAATGAGAATTCGATTTGCAGGAAACAATAATTGGTAACATGCCAAATTAATTTTTACTGGAAAGTTGTCAAGAGAGAACAGTTTGTTTTTGCCGACGGTCCAACATTTGGTAAAAGAGCGGCATCGCATTATCATTGAATAAATTTGTAGCTCGCATAGTTTCTTCTTAGTAGGATGATGCTTCTCCATGCAACAGATTTCCTTGCTTCCAGCAGTACCACGTCACTCGTTATGCAAAACATTATTCGTTGTGCGTGATTTTAAAAAAAAAAAATTTTAGCTCGTTAAGCGACGTGGAATACTTTAGAAAATTAATCAAAATTGTGGTTAATGTTGGCAACCCAATATACATATGCCCAATATAGTTACTAATTAAATTACAAGCTTTAGAAAACAAATAAAACTAAAATAAAACACTTTAAAAATTGTAGTTTATGCAAATATTTGAAAATTAAATCACAATTAATAGCATTTTATCAATTGTTATTTAATAATGGTGGCAGCACTGCTTGAAATTAAAAACGTAGCCATCTTGTTTATCGCCATGTTTGAGTACACATTCTAGTTTTCTCGGTGCGTTTCCCGTCATCAAGCTAATTCGGTGTATAGTAAATACAATTAACGGTGGGCAACAAACCAATTTTATCGTTAAGACATTATCGCATAATGTGTTGCTAATATATTACTTCAAAAATGACACAATTCTTGCCCCACAACTTGCTCGCCTTGTTTGCACCAAGGGAGCCGATTCCCTATCTCCCACCAGCGAGCAAGCTTCCACACGAGAAGAAAAACCGAGGCTATGCTGGCCTAGGTGCATTTCTGGAAGAATTTGAGGTATGTAATATATTTGTTTTGATTACATTTATTATATTAATGTCAATTTTTAAATATATAGGATCCCAAAGATACTCCGCCTCCAACAAGGGTTGAAACTAGAGAAGAGAGAATAGAAAGACGAAGAAGAGAAAGAGCTGAACAAGTTGCTTATAAACTTGAGCAAGAAATAGCAGTTTGGGATCCTGCTGGTGCAACAAATGTAACCACAGACCCTTTCAAAACGTTGTTTGTAGCCAGAATTGTAAGAAATCTTAACAATGCTATCTTTTTATCAATTTATTTATTTTTTTATTAAATATTGTAGAATTATGATACATCTGAATCCAAGCTTCGAAGAGAATTTGAAGGATATGGACCAATTAAGAAAATTATTCTGATTCACAACACTGTAAATGGCAAACCTCGAGGATATGCTTTCATTGAATATGAGCATGAGAGGGACATGCACTGTGAGTACCCAATTGTAGCACCACCATTTTAAATTCTATAAAACACTTTAAATCATACACAATCAATTGCACAGTGTCCTGGGTAAGTGAATGCTGCCTGCAATTTATGTTTCGTATCCATGTGCCATTTTAAGGTGTTTTATTGATGGTGAAGCAGTTAAATGTAGCCAGCAACAATTCTCCGACAGTAATACATTAACTTTGATACTGAACATAAGTAAAATTAATACGTAGTTTTCTATTTTTTTATACAGTCCGAGCTGCAGGCAACTAGTGCCGTTTGTCCTCAAACTTCCGCTTTTTGCTGGCTATATAGGTTTGTATGTGTGGTAAGAACCCTGCATACAAATACTTTTTTTAATTGTCTGTTGGGGTTTTCTTATATAATCCTAGTATCGTCTTTTGATTCGAGTCGGTCGGGCATACGTAAATTATTCAAATAATATGATTTGTCAAATTTTGCTAATGATTATAGAATTCATAAACTTTTTTTGCTAACAAAGACGATGAAAAAATTTACTAGAATAGTTACATTTTACGAGGTTTGCGCGTTGTAAGTAATTGCGCACCAGGTAAACAAACTTAAAACGGTTTAAACAGGATGCTCTGGCTACTGGCGTGCAAAGAAAAGCAGTCGAATGTTATTTAAAAATCTTTTTACTTTGATGTTAAATTGCGTAAGTAACTGGGTAGGTATACTTGAATTATACCTATAGATTATTCTCTCTCTTTATTACCTCTTCTGATTATTATGTCTGGTTGTGTACACCAAGGAGCATGAGATGCTCATCAATAGAGAACCTATATGAAAAGCAGCGAAAGTGGACATTTTCAATACTTGTGTCGCATTATCTCCTACGTTTTAAACATACATATATCGTATCGTCATTGAGTTATCAATACTCTGATTATTCTTGTTTATGTTAATTCACGGTGGTGAGTTCCCATGTTATAAGTTCATTTAAATAATTTTTTGGCGGATGTGTTCGTAAGTCTTCGTAAATTGCGATTCATATATCGCAAGTTGGAAATGAACTTATAATTGTTTTCCATCCGATGGTGAATTTTATTTATCGGTACATTTCCATTACAGCTGCGTACAAACATGCGGATGGTAAGAAAATTGATGGTCGACGAGTGCTAGTTGACGTTGAACGTGCTCGCACTGTTAAGGGCTGGTTGCCAAGACGTCTGGGTAAGTTTTATATTAATTACATGCAAGAAATTCGTTTTAAAAAGGTAAATTTATGTTTATGTTGTATAGATGCATATATTAAATAGCAAGCAATATTAATTTGAAAATTGTTCTATCCTATTAGGTGGTGGTCTAGGTGGTACAAGACGAGGTGGGCCAGACGTAAACATCAAACATTCGGGTCGCGAAGATAATGAACGCGAGCGTGAACGTTATCGTTTAGAACGTGAGCGTGAAGAACGCGGCGGTGGTCGGGAGAGAGAAAGGGGTGATAGAGGCGGTTTTGCTGGGGCTGGAGCTGGTGGTGGAGGAGCGGCGTTTGATAGACGACGGTCCAGGTCTAGAGAACGAAGGAAACGCTCAAGGTCCAGGTCACCTAGGCGTGAGAAACGCCGTCGCAGTCGCGAACGAAGAGCTGATCCTGATATCGAAGAAGTCGATAGGCGTTCTAGGGATCGAGATAGAGATCGGTAAGATTTATCGCAAGCATATTAATCAATTGATTATTCATATCTTGGTTTTATTTAGTTAATAATCATTCTTTTTTTGTATAGCGATCGTGACAGGGAACGTAAACGTAGAAGGTCTAAGTCGAGAGATAGGGACCGTGAGCGCAAGAAGGAACGCAGGGAGAGACGGGAGCGAGAACGTGGAGAACGAGGTGATCGTTTAGAGTATATTAAAACTGACGAAGGAGGCGAAGTTCGTATCAAGGAAGAACCAATCGACGGTAAGTAATATTTTAGTACTAATAGTATATATAAAACCTTTTATTAGGGGCAAACTTCAACAATTGTAAAAATTAATTTTGAAATAACAACTGAAGTCCTACTTCCTTTACTCCATTGACAGCTTTCTGCGCACATTTTACGTTCCCCTTCCCTCATTCATCCACTTTTGCACGTTTCTGGTGCCACATAATCTTCAGCCAAGTGTTTCCATGTATCCCTGCCTTTTTTACACAACACCACCTTGCATACTCTTCTCCTATCCTCTTTCCTCCGACCCACACCTGGTACTCGCCATCATCCACTTATCTGATGCGAGAATGCCTGCCACTCTGCGTAGCCAGGATTGTATGAGCTTCCTGCTACTCCACCTCCATCCGCCTGACCTTCCCTGTCTGCCGTCACCCAGGCATCTTTCTCCGACTGCCCCACTTTCTCCAGCGCACGCCTCTTAGTTTCCTATTAATATTAGTATACTGGTAGTACACGTTTGCTGCAATAGTTTTCAATAATATATTTATCATTCTATTAAATATGTATGATGTAATTTAATTTGCATCAAATTGAAAGCATTGCTAGATTATTAACAGGAGGTAACAGGGCCGGCAGAATTGAAGATTATTCTGAGCGGTAGTAAACGCCTTTTACATTCTCGATTCATACTAATTGTATTATTATGTCATTTTACCATTGCTAGTTTTATTAAAAACTGAATTTAAATTGCAGATTATCCGGATTACCCACAATATCAGCACTCCACTTACGAACAGTCAACTGTGAAGTACGAGGACGAAGACGAGCGTAAGTACGATCCTGATGCGGCAAACGGCAGCAGCAATAGACGATTTAATGACGAAGATGACTACGAAGAAGGAGAAGCCTATTAAGCATCGTTTCATAAATATTATATTAAGATATATAGTACATAGATATGGTTAGTAAGTAATTAGATAAATTTTAATAAGGTTTTCATTACATTTCGATATATGAATGATGACGACAATGCGATACGATTACGATTTATTTATTTACTGTGCAAATAGCACTTTCTCATTTCAAATTAACATTTCCTATGCAAAATTGTGGATTCTATTGCATTGTAAGTCTCGCAGCGTTTGTGAAATCGTATAGTTTCGATGCGTGTTGGGTTATTATCACACGTAATTTTTGTATAACGTTTGATGACGCCATAGTTTTAAGTGGAAAATATAGCAAACGTGTTCTGTTTATCTCGTTTGCAACGTGACCTATAAATTAAGTTAAACTAAAACCCGTGTAGAATAAAGTGCACCGTTTTCCTGATATACCTGAATAAGTTTGGGAATAGAATGTGTATCCTCTTTATATTTACTGATCCAGATCCTTCACCAGACGGTTATAGGTTAATCATCGCATCAAATCGTGATGAATTCTATACAAGACCAGCAAAGAAAGCATTTAAATGCGAACGGACAGGTGTAATTGCAGGTGACAATAATATATAATTGCTAGTAGTGTAGAGGAAAATTACGAAAATAGATTGTAGGTAGGGATATGGAAATTGGACGAGAAAATGGCAGCTGGCTCGGTGTGTCGACGAAACCTACAGCTGATAGTGTGTATCGATTTGCTGCGTTACTAAATGTTACAGGGGAATCTAAAAATTCACATAAAGGACGCGGATTTATTGTTATAAATTATTTAGAAAATGATAAGAGAATTGAAGATTATCGGAATGAACTTCATGCAGATGATAATGCTTATCACAGTTATAATTTTGTAACTGTGGACATAGGGTAAAGATAACAATTATTTCAAATCTTATTTAATAGTTTCTTGAATATGATGTTTTCAGCTCCACAATTAAAATTTGTCATACTACAAATGCCGAAAATGAAACGGATACTTTATACCAAGGTGAAAATTTCTTCGCGTTTGGAAACAGCACGGTCGGATCGCCATTGAAAAAAGTAATGGCGGGAAAGTCACAATTTGAATTTATAGTGAACAAATTTAATAAAATAAAATTAAGTGGGCAGCTTACTTATCAACTAATAGAATTGCTAAAGTGGAAAGATAAGTATGTTATTTAAGGAATAGTTCAATTACTTTGTATTTACCTATGTACTCGTAGACATCTCCCGGATCCTGAGTTGGAAAAAAGAGCGCCCGAAAGTTACAAACCACTTTCGGCGGTATATGTTGAAATGGTTGCAGAGAGATACGGAACAAGGCAAGTTATAATAATGGCCTTAATATCTAACTCTATTAATTTTATTTCTCTATTAGGACACATACAATAGTACTGATAGATTACGATTGGAATTTGCACTTTAAGGAAGTGACCATGAAGGAGCCAATTGATCCTCATTCACCGGAATGGGAAGATACTAATTTTATACATGCAAGTAATTAACGCAGGTTTCTTTTAATAGATGTATATTTAAAATCTAATTATGCGAGTTAAATAAATATGTAATATAATCGTTAAAAATGTATAATGTAAATATATCTATGGTAAATAACAAATACATAGACACTTATATTAACTTAGAGCATGTTTAAACTAGAAAGAGCACAGATTACTTACTCTACAGATGGACAACGCTATAGCTTTGTTTGGTCGTCCAGTTTTTACGCCAACTAGATGGAGCTGCGGTGGTTAATTCCAGTAATTTTAGTATTTTTATTCACCATCGAAGCTTTATTTAGCTTATGATGGATCAGTTTAGATGACAGACGAATCGCTTGAGCTTCAGCACCTTCAGTCAACTGGATGAGAGAGTTTGTTTTGCATTGTGCGGTTGCATACTTTGAACAACAATAATGATAGAGAGCACCCATGGGAAGAGAGAGAAGCGTAATTGTTTGTTTGTTACCTAGCAAAATTAAATTGCATGCAGCAACTCTATAGAACGAAGAAAAACAATTTAATACCTTAAATAACAATATTTTTTATTTGAACTAACATAAAATATAGCTTAAAAGTGTACGCTTACAGTACATTGTCAATGCATATTAGATAATAATTAGAATTATGCTTATTTTCGGTCAAAATTTACAATTTATTAAAGTCTATATGTAATTACAACCATTATTGTTGCCCTGTATAGTCATAGATAATATATACTTTTAAATTACCTATTCCACAGGAACCTAACAACACAAATATAAAGGTTATAAAATTTTCTTAAAAATAGAATACAGATTCACTATCCAACCAAACTCATCAGGAAAAGCAAAAAAAATGGGCCAAATTTTGTTTATCATCCTTTTTTGGGTTCAATTGCTTATAACATCGAAACTAATTATCTCACAGAAACCTAATGTACATATTCATAAAGGTCTTAGAGTCTAGAATTACTCTTCAAAAATACCGAAAAAGAGCAAAAATGGTAGGCAAAATTTTGTTTTTCAGTGTTCTGGGGTTCATTCGCTTTTAACTTCTTAACTAATAATCCCACAAGAACTTAAAATAAATATTTTTAAAGGTCTTCAAATTCTCTATAAGATAAAGTCTAGTATGAGCTTCAAAACCCTACAAAAAATCCCAAATTAAGGGCTAAAAATAGATTCTTTTTTGATTTTTAACATTTAAACGCTCATAACTTCGGAACTAATTAAGCCAAATGAACCTAATATGCCTCATTAGAAAGATCATTAAATTCTCTTAAAAATATAGTCTAATATCACTTTCCAAACCTTTAAAAAGGACCAAAATTAAGGCTCTAAAATGTGTTTAGATTTTTCTCTGACATGTTTTCAATTATAGAATCTAGAATAACTCTTTAACTAATTATCCAATCTTAATGAATTTGACATCGTTAGAAAGCCAATTAAATTCCCTTTAAAATGATATGTACCTCAATTACCTCACCCTTATATAAAACAGTCAAAATTGCCCCTAAACACAAAATTTCAAAAAAAATTCAAAGTTTTAAATCTTTTAAACAGTTATCCTATAAAACTCTTTCTTCTGAATCTAAATCTGCATTTAGTTTAAATTTATCTTGTTTGGTTCAGGAGATATTGCTTTTCAAAGTTTTGGTAAAAATTCCGACATCAGCGCCCTCTTTACTTTGCGTTAAAAGTCAAATCTAATTATTTGATTATACATTTCATATTTTCTGTAATCCTGATACAAAATCGAAGTTTTACCTATTAAATTTGGACAGGGTGTTGCACGAAATTAGAATGATCCAAAAAATGTATTTTTTTTCAAATTTTTATCTCCTAAACGGTAAGAGATAGAGAAACGCCGTTTACGCCATTCGAAAGGGCGTGAAAAACTACCTCGTAAAGCACTCCCATATTGCCCCTAGGCCTGATATGAAAAACCGAACGATTCTGTGATACACCTTGTATATGATTTGTTAAATAAAGTTTTAATTTAAAAACTGTATACAAGGTGTATCACAAAATCGTTCGGTTTTTCAAATTAGTTTTAGGGGCAATATGGGGGTACTTTACGGGGTAGTTTTTTACGCCTGTTTGAATGGCGCAAACGGCGTTTCTCTATCTTTAGCCGTTTAGGAGATAAAAATTTGGAAAAAAATACATTTTTTGGATCATTCTAATTTCGTGCAACACCCT
>JARJDU010003961.1:0-11575 GCA_030264695.1 Lissagria laeviuscula
ATGTATGAACATGGATGCTCACATAGGAAATGTGATGAATGCGAAGCGACTGAATATTGATGGGCAGATAAAACTAGAACTATTGCAAGAAAAAATAAAAATGAAATGAAAGAAATATCACAAATCATATATAAAAGTTACTTCCTATTTACTAATTAAATTAAACATTAAGAAACAAAAATACAACAAAAACATTAATTATGATTTTAGTATCGCAATGATTTTATCCGCAATTGAATGCACAATGCGCTGCAGTGCGCAAAACAAAACTTTAGCGATTATCTCGAGCAGAAGAAAACTTTTCCTGTTGCGCCGACGCGACTGCCTTTGTTGCAAATTTCGCCTTTGGCCATTTACTCCCAAAACACACGGGAACAGTTTTCACCAGCAGGCAACAAATGCAGACGAACGAATAATGAATGAATCTGGGCGAGTCGTGGCCCGTTACAAAATTGTTTGCTGAGCACGAGGGAAAACGAAAGACGTGGTGGAGACTGCGAAGGAAATGCGACCAACAGTGGAAATTGGAAAATTCGTTAGACGCCGCGTGTGTTTGTGCACTAATATCGCGCGCGTTTTCCGCTCGAGCGACGACATGCAAATAAACCCGAGTAAGCAAATAAGAGAAGAGAATTCAGTGAGTATGTTGATGAGGGAGGAGAGAGGGTTAACTTCATTTGGGCTTTTCAGTGTGCACATTGTTGTTATGTGGATTTTAACGGATTCGTTAAAATCGGCTTGGTTCGATAAGCAAAATCTCGTGTTCGATTCTAATTTATTAAAAATTTCCTGTTGGAGGTGGTACGATATACTAAAGGACAACAAGAGCCAATGCTTGAAGCGGGGAAGAGAGGGAACACGGACGAAAAAGAAAAAATGTGGAAATCCGGCGTGAATACTCCGGTTGATATTGTGCAAAAGTGAAAATCCTCGGCGATAAGAAAATCCAATTACATTTCTCTCGCCTGTATCACTTTACTTCTTGCTTATTTTCATTTATATACAATGTGTCCAAAAAAATATTTATCCTTGAAAAAATGCCAAAACTTCTAGACACCAAAAATCGATTCTTCTCAAATTATTTAATTTTCGGATATATTTTTAAAGAATGATTAATTTTCTTGTGATTTTCCTGTAAAAAACATGTGGTATATAAATGAATACGGACTCGTGCTGTTGCAGTTCTGTGCTGGGACGTTTCAAAAAGGTTTTTCTTTGCAAAAGGGACGAAACGCCCGCTTCGTTAGTTAAAAAGTTAAACGAAAATAAATACGAAACACAAAAAATCTTCTCAGTGAGGAGTAATAGTACCTAAGCTACAGGCTAGTAGAAGTTATGAAGACGCCAAAACGACGCGATGATACCGCCGGAAAAAATTCAAGGGGCGGTTTCCTTCCCCGCCAATTTAATATCGCTTTAATTTCCATTTGCCAAAAGTACTTTCTCAGCCGTATAAATTTAAGTAAATGCAAAGAAATACATGCATACAAATTGGCAATTGCCAAACATAAAGAGATTTTCCTTTAAAAATTACTACTATAAATTTGTATTTGGAAACTTTGGGGATGCCACCACACTAGTTAACATGTCCTGAACTTCATTAGCGTGGAAATGTGTCCGGTACAAACATTGCGCTGGTGGTTTTCACAGCACGGAGAATTCTACTGGCAACGACAGAAATATTAACCCTAGCGCCATTTGAATCCCTACAAATTTCCCCAACAGCGGCTACATTCACAATTTAGTTACTGCTCTCCAGATGGCGACACTAGAAAATATGTAAATATACAATTTTAATTTCAAGCATCGCCCGGTATATTTGCTAACAGAGTCTGCCTCATTACACACTGGACTTACACAGCTACATCCACCTAGATATATTTTCGGGAGTGTTGTATCAAGCGAAAACAACATAACAGTACTAACATAACTAAACGCCGAGAGCAATTAATATTTTTCCGCTTTCAGTTCACGTTGCTCGCTCGCATGTCGGTTCTTTGTTGCCACCGCTCACGCCGCCGACACAACATCAGCAACGAATTGCACACGTCGGCGTCATACGTGCTTATTTTACTCGAACTTCTACTTCCCACATAGACGAACTATCCAGTTACTTTCATCCCACCCCCATTGTATCTTGTTTCATATCTGTAAACTTAACCTAACCCCTAGCAGAAAAACACTAAACAACAACAAAAACTACACATCGTACATAAAGAGAAGAACCCAACGAAAATAAAAACGAAGCAAGAGGTAAAGAAGTAATATTAGTCTGTTGTTTACTGTACGTCGGGGTGAGAAAACAACAACAAAAAAAGAGCGAGCTCATGCTGTTTAGATCTCTCGGCGCAAGAGTTTTATTTATCGAGACAAGAATGAAAAGTTTTATAGCGTCCACCCCCAAAGGAGTCGTCGCGGCTAGCAGCAAGTGCAGTTCTTTAATTAATAAGTTACTTGTTTCTTTCAGTTTGTTTAGCTCTTTCGCTCTCGCAACGCGGGCGACCAGCGGGCGAGCGATTTATTTTTAATTCCTGGAGAGCTAACAATTCGAGTTACGATCTTGAGCCATAAGACACGCCAAGCTAACTTGTGGTGTAGCGCGACACCGTTTTCGCGACACTATACGATTACGGACACAAATCACGAATGGATCCAATTAAAATTGCAACGGGAGATGGTAGATGCCGCGCAATTGCTTGCTTAATTGGAGGCGATCTTTAATAATTAAATATGATGCTATTAAGCAGTTTTCTTAACTTTGCACTATATGAAAATTAAGATGACGGTTTGTTTCATGATTCTTGATACCGGCTGATATTTAGATTTTTAGAGATTTTGTTGCTTACAGGCAGATTTGCAATTACATTTGCATTCGCATGTACGTGGTAGAGTAAAAGTTGAAATTCAGCGCTTGCAATTCAATGGTAAGAGTGCCACGCGCACCGCAAAAGCCGAACATCCGAAGATCCCCAGCTTATTGAATACCTTTGCACCCGAGAAAGAGCCTTGCCCCGGCCCACATGCGGCAACTGAGCATTACCTTTAACACGTCATAAATTACGGCGGCGGCCGCTATAAATTAACGGCGAACGTCGAAACGTTTAAGATACAAAACGCTGTTATTTATTGTGTTCATTAAAACAAACGAAACGCGCATTTCCGTAAACATCCTCTCACTGTAGATATATAGGTTTAACATGAGGTAAACTTCGCTAGAATCATTAGTGAAAACGATCAGGATCAGGATTAACAAAGTGCACATGCGCACTTTAACTTGGCATTTTTTGAACACATTTGAAGGCACATTAAGGGCTCTTCAGGGCACTATTAGGGGCTCTTAATGACATTTTTGGGGACACTTTAAGAAGCTCTATAAAGGCCTTTTAGGGGCCATTTAAGGCACATTTAAAAGATCTTTTAATTTAGAGATGTTTCCAAAAAAAAGCAATTATGTTTATACATCAAAAGAAAGGTGATTTAATGTTCTATTTTCTCATATTTTTCTGCACACGGTGTGACAATTAGTTCTCGCTGTAGAGCCCAAAACGTGGAGAAAAACATGGCAAAAAATCATAAAAAGAAAAGTTTGTAAATTAATCTAGGGGTGTTTCCAAAGAAAAGACTACCACGTTCATATATCAAAACAAAGGTAATTTTTTTACCTATATCTTCATATTTTTTTGCATACGATGTAATAATTAGTTCTTGTTCTACAGTCCAAAACGTGGCAAAAAACATAGAAAAAAATAAAAAAGGAAAAGATTAAAAGTTCATTTCAGGGTGTTTTTAACCGATAGGTTACTATGTTTATATATCAGAAGAAAGGAATTTATATGTCCCATATCCCCATATTTTTTTGCACACCGTGTGACAAATAGTTCTCGCTGTACAGCCCAAAACGTGGTAAGAAACATAAGAAAAAATCAAGATAGAAAAAGTTTATAAATTAATTTAGGGGTCTTTCCAAGAGATAGGCTACCATGTTTATATAACAGAAGAAAGGAAATTATATGTTTTAAATTTTTATATTTTTTTGCATACTGTGTGACAATTAGTTCTGGTCGTACAGCCCAGAACATTTGAAAATTTTAAATTTTAAGTAAATATTGCACTGAACGCATAAGCTTTATCAATGCACGCCGTCCCTTTTGGCATTTTCCGGGTTCGAACCCCGCGGCCGGCAAACGTTTTTTATTTATTTTTTTAAATTAAATTCTTTACTAACATAAATATTGTAAAATGGTAATGCAATTATCAGGTATTTCGTTTGTACCCCCACCTTACAAGAAGGGAATTTGCAGTACGGTACTATTTTTAGCTCAGGAGTTTTGCATCCTTCTATACTTCTCAATTAACGCTGGTAATAAAATATTTTCCGATTTAAAACTTGAGTAATAAAGTTATATAGCAAATTGTCATAATAAAATATGATTAAAACTGACAACCTAATGGTTTCCATTGCGCAATAAAAACAAAAGCCTTCCATATTTATATTTATAATCTCGTGTAAATATAGCATAATTAAGCAGGAAACATTTTTACCAACGGAGTCGATTACTCCAGCGATTAATATAAATCAGCATTACCTTTATATCCCAAATGTGTTATGTGCACTCCCAAATTTTCGGCTTCTCTTACACTTGAGCTACATAGCGGATTAAGTCTAATTATACTTTAATTTTATGTGTAATTTTCGTTCCAAATTTATAACTTACATCAGCTATGAATTGTACATATTTCTTAAATTATTTTGACGGTTATTTATTGTTCTTAGTTTATTTCAAAAATTATTTTTCAATCCATAAACAAGCATATATTCAAATCATAATAAATATATTTATATTGATATTTATTTGCATGTAAATAAATATGCATAATATGCATATCCATATAATAAATTTCCTTTTAGCACAAAACCAAGTCAGAAATCGACCGAGCAGCAGTCCTAGCTGTACATTTTATTGCGATTTAATTTTAAAATATTTTATAATAAATTACGCGCGCGGCGTTGCGACGAGGGTCTTAAATCAAGCGTTCAAATGTAACAATGATTCATTATCCTTCGCATTAGCGATAAACCCGAATCCCCTCGATGCGTACCTTCGTGTACGTCCACTGCGGGACAATACACACGACCGAATAATATTAAAACAAAGAACATAAAACTGCGCGAAATGCAGCCGTGCTTTTGGTGCATGCACAAAATGTGCAAGGAAATTAATGCAGCTAGAAGGTCCCAACTGCTCGCCACGTTTTTATACCTCCATCGCAAATATTTGAATAAAGTTGTCCGTGTATTTTGCAAACTGCAATTGCAATTAAAGTTTTCAACAAAATGGTAACTTTAAGAGTTAAATATTGGGACTATATACAGTTTATATAGATGAAATATAAACAAATTGTATTACATTGAAACTGTTGCAGTTGTTCATGTATCGGTATTGATACAGCTCATAATTGCAAATTGCAGCTGCATTCGTTAAACAGTAGCTATAATTTGCTGCAATTTCCATATTGGGTCAAGCGACTTTTATTACGACTGGTTGTTGATGATTCACTGCCAGGAGCTACTGTTTCATATTATCGATCAGCAGTCGGTAACCTTTCACCAATCTTTCATGTTAAAACTAATGGGAATACTATATTAAGGTTGCTGACTATTGCTTATCAATAATTTGACTAAACCTCAATTTGCAGCAATGTACCTATTAATACTTCTTAATATAATCATCTTAAGTCAGTTTAGTTTAAGCTTAACAGCTAACTGTTTCTTATTTAATAATAGTAATAAGTATGAAGAATGTGGAACTAACAAAGAACAGAAGAGAATATGCATTGCACGTAATCCAGTATGAATCTTACGTTTTTTCGCATGAATTCCTTTAGAAGAATTCTTAATGCATCGACAAACGCTGACGATCGAAAGACGTGGATGACGTTGTCTTGCTCGACGCATTCTCGCGCACGACTTACACGTTAGCAGGAAGTCCTGAGCTAGATAGTAACGTCAAGCAAGGAAAAGAAGCACGGCAGGAATTGGTGCGATTTCATATTCATCGTGCGTCATGCGTACGCCACCCGCATCCTGGTTTCCTCAATGCGACAGGAACTTCATCAACTCACATATAGTTTAAGCTGTAGGTGTAGATCTTAGAAATCATCCAGAAGATAACGATTTTTTGTCATTTTGTCTTTTCGGATTATTTCGCAGATTTAATCAAAATTATTTTGTTTATTATTTTTTATAGGATTATGTACCGTGTTTCTGTTTTAAAATTAATATCAAACTAAAAAGTTAGAAACAGCGATGAGAATGATTCGCCACGACATGAAGTTATCTCCGTTGAAAGGAATTAAACAAGTAGTTTAAATGTTTACCGAAACAATGGGGTATTTCGCTCGTAAAACCTTTAATAACCACTCGGAATTAATCCGAAACGCGAGAGCTGAATTCGAAATCCCTTTTGAATAATTGCGGCGGTTTGCCCACCCCACATCTCTTCCTTTTACCCCACAATTCTCTCTCGGATCCTTGTCATCGTCCTTTTACATCCGCATCCACCGAGAGTTCCCACAATTGTGGTTAGTCGCATCTCACATTCACCATCTATTCAGCTATTATAAATATGAAATGACAGAAATATATATTAAATGTCAATTTTAACTATGGAAAAAGTTACAACACCCGGAATACTTGCGCACGATGCGATCTTAATTTACATTCAAATAAGCGGCGGCTCGACGGCTTCCCGAATGCAACCACAAACTTTCCACTTCAACTTGAATCCATTGCCCATTACCATTCAGATATTTCGAATTCAGTTTCACTTTGTGAATCTAGTTGAAGAAAAGAATAAAGAGAAGAGAAAAGAAAAGGAAATAAGAGGGTAGCGAATACAATTCTATCTTGCTTGATCGATTCCGTTTTAATTGTCGCCAACAAAGTTGACGGACAGAAAGCGCAAAGAATGGACCCAAAGGAACGAAGAAATGAGAAAGTTACGAGAGTTTTTCGTCTTATTTTTAGAAGGGAACACAAATGTTGGGCATCTGTAACAGAAGATGGAAAGAGCACGGATACACCACGGTGGCGAAAGCGACCGACCTTTTACCAACCGGTTGGAAACTTTTTATTGAATCAGGAGCGAGCGAGGGAAAGTTTGCGCCGATGAGACCCTTTTCATATTAAAATCGACGCGACGACAAATAGTGGCGACGGCGGGACCTCGTTGCAAATTCAATTTCACTATGTTGCCGCACTTCTCTTCCTGCTATGGGAAATCTTCTCGATAAAAAGGAAAACTTGCCGCGTTGCGAAATACAACCACAATAACTATAAACGAGGAAAACTCCCGATGGGACATGTTGGTGTTGCCAGCGTTTAAATTTAATACAACGCGACGCACAAGTTGAGTTTTTAGATAAAAAAATTCACATAGAAAAGCTCAAAACATTGCGTTTTTTGATGAATTATTAACGATTTGATGAATTCTACTAGGTAATTTTAAAATTAAATTTCATTTCGAATCTAATCAACAAGGAAAACCCGCATGGGAAACTTCGAACTCGAAACAAACTAGTGTCTCTAGACATTCAACCCCAAGCTGATATGCTGATATAGTTGAGGTTAGTTAGCTGCCAGAGTTCTCGTACTAACCTCTCGACGCAGTTGTACAAAGCAAGAGCGCGCAAACATTGATTCAAAGCAATTTCCGCACTTTTCGTCTACCCGCGCGTGCCCCCGCCAGCGCTGCGTTTAATTAATTAGCAGCAGCGGTAATCTGCGCGAGCGGCCAGCATGCCTCGCAGCGCGAGCATAATGAACAGACACTAGTCGGACGGAACGCGTACTACAAAGCAACAATTAGCAAAGACGTAATATTGCACAAAGGAGAATCTTCACCGCAAAATAGATTTCTACGACGGTGACAAGGACCTGGACCGAAGACGAGAACAAAATTGCTCAAGTTACAACATTTTTGAGAAAACTTTGAAACAAAATATCCTTCTAAGCTATAAAGTAATAATAAAATTGAACATTTTGTTGGTGGTAATTTCATGTCAGGAAAACTTGTCTTTCAATAGTTTATTGTGTTGTTCATTCGTCCTGCTTGGCTGGTTACACCGCACAAGATTTTAGAAGCTAGAAGCGGGAAGCTTTGTCCACAACTTTCTGCCACTGCTCATACAATTCCTAATTGTTCCTTAGACGTTCTTAAATGGTTACTAACTCTTTATAGATGTTTTTTTCTTTCGATTTTCTTAGCTATAAGTAAAAACTTATTGGCAGCATCTAAGACGTAGCAGCAAGAAATATGTACGCAGCGTTGCATAAGGCGACTCTAAAAAAACTGGTCGTCAAGAATCCTTGCCAGTTATCGAAGAATGTCGATAATTAAACTTACTGAGTATAAAAAGAAGTAGTAGCAAAAAAAAAAACGTAAATAAATCCAGAAATATCGTCACAGTCTCCTGAGCATGCATCAACAAGCTAATACGGATTACACAAACTCCTATACTGCAATGCAATTCCCTAAAATGCATCAGGATTGCTCGAGGCAGCCAATAGACACGTTTCGATATCCTAATCCCTGGGATTCGCCCATTAAATAATCACTAAGCTCCGGCAGCGCGTTCCAATTTAATATTAAACTCATCGGACGTGCATTGTGCTGCTTCTCGGCTAACTCTACGAATATCCTCTGTCCACAGTCCAATCCCCCATTCCCAATCGTGACCGAGAGCCATAATCGGTTGCGCAGGTTTGCGGCCCGCGCGGCACGAACCGACGGCATTTTCATTTTTCCAGAACTCTAGATAGCATCCGCGCGGTGGTCCCGGGTGGCTGCCAACAAGTGCGCATCAGCCTAGTAGCTTGCCCTGAAATTCGCAATTTCCGCCAGCGTGAATAATACATGCGCTAGGGGTTAATTATGCACGCGGTGCAATTAGGCGCGTCTCGCCTCTTCAGATATTCCATTCATAATAAATTTAAGGGTTTTCGTCTCAAAGTTTTAAATTTGAGCTGTTTCTTTATCATGATTATAATGATTATGTCTTATATATACTTAATTAATATTTATGTTATTATTAATATCGACTTGCGATAATAAAAACTCAATTAAAGTTGGATGAAGCTCAATGAACCGAAGAATTTTCATGGCTTCTGTTCTCTGCGTCAGAGAGACTGTCATAAAAACGTCAAGTTCTCTACTTAATTCCATCGTGGGACGAATAAAAGCGCAATAAGTCGAGCGATTTGCGAACTTCTATGGGCGCTCCTCGTAGCCCAATTTCGAAATCGCTGGTGGCAAAGCATCTGAGAAGCATAGAAGTTTGTGTTTGTTTGATGTCGTCGTTGCGAAATGACGCAAAAGGTAGAAAAAGAAGCGTTCGAATGCGGGAAAAGATTGTTTGCCGAATGTAAATCGATACGTGGACGGAGAGCGGACGACCTGACGGAAGGAATTGTGTCATACGTTTTTCTTTTCGGACAGGACTACATATCTACACCAAGCAAACAAATATGTCTTCTGGATTTTTGCCAATATACACTATGTCCAAAACAACAACAAACAAAAAAAAACATTTTTATTGTCGACATTTTATTTCTTCTCTTTGTCAATGTTTCACTTTAAAATGTCTATCAAACTTGGTAATAAAATCCGCGATGCTAATGAATTTTATAGAAAACATGTAAGGAAACGACAACCCTTACAGTTTTCTGTTTTATTGCCAGAATTGCAGTGTCTCGTGCCGATGGCTTATTGCAACTTTAAATTTCGTATCTATCAAGGTACCAGGTACACATAGTAACTTTCAATCCGAAGAAAATTGAAAGCCAGAAAGAACGAAGGACAAAAGAAAGAAATCGTTTTTCGCGTGCTGCTGCATTTATTTGCATTTCCGTTTCGTGCCGGAAACGCCTGTTCGCTCTTGTTCACCTTCCGCATCCTGATGCGCCAACAATCCTGAATACATATCCGCAAGAATTGCAAACCGAATTCAATTTTCTGTTGTTTTCCTTATATTAAAAATCGAAATTTTATATATCAGTTCTTTAAATATAAATATTATAAAATTAAAATTGAGGTTAATTTCCTCATCGTTTCTCATTTTTGTTTGAGGCAACGTTTTACAGATTGAACGCGTCGGCGTATAAAATACGTACGGATAGCGATAGATCACACGCCGGCGCTAACATAATAACGCAGCAATATTTCATCCTTCGTCCTTGGATGCTTGGATCCAGGCGTAAAAGAAAGCCTACCTATCGTCAGCCGTACGTGGACATCCTTTGGCCCATCTGTGCGTTATTCTTCGACGTGTCTAACTTTGCAAATATCTCTTCTTTTCTTGCAAAATTTATTTTCTTTGGGCTGCTTTCTATAGTTTACGAGTTAAGCTTTCCATGTGATATATTTTTAGAGATAAATCTTTAAAAATATAATAAAAAACTTTCTCTAATGAGTTTTCATTTAATCTTTTGTTCTATGCTAAATCTCATAATTACAGAAATACTTTATAAACCAATCAACATAAAAAGCGATAATATATAAGGTAGATAGAGCTACCTGCCATTAACACATAAACAAATTAATGTCCTTTCCAAGGATAATTAAGGAGATTAGCAAGCACAAAAGGAAAAATTTGAGGAAAGCAGTAATAGAATTTCCACGATCGTTATAATAGGAAACGTTTACTTGAGGCGCAAAGCGAAGTAAACGACCGAATGCGGTGAATTAATAGGAATCTAATTTTATATTAATTTAAAGTCACGAAACAAATGCATGATACGCGCGCTAGGGCAAAACATAACGAGCAAAGGGATAAGCACCCTAAGCGATTATGCTGTACTATGCTGGCATAAGCGGAAAAGATTTTATAGTACTCGTATTTTATTTTATAGTGCGGCATTAAACAGGAATGAAATGGTTGACGGTTAGTTGATGGAAAGCTAATGCTTCTTTGTGGTTGGTAGTTGATATAGGCAGGAAACAATTAGTAATTATGGTGCGGCAACTAAAGCAATAAGTGTAAGTAAAATATTACTTTAAGAATTTACAAAGTAATTTGTTAAAATAAAATAAAAGTTATTTAATAAAAATTTGGAATGACAGAAAAATACAATTTTTATCAATATGATGTAGTTTCAAGATAATGGGAAAATTGCAGTTGGCTACAACTTTAATGACATTGCAGTAGTCTGTTATACTGCAATACGGAGTTTCTCAATTCCAAACTGTAAACTATTTCCAACATGCACTCGTTCGTTGATAAATACGTTGATTATCTTCAATTCTTATAACTGAAAGTATGACTAAAAAAAAATAAAGAAATCTTGTCTTAAAAGTAACTTTTATACTAAATTCTGTCTGATCCATCGAAGATTATGTAAAATGCTAATCTATGTGAAACTCAAAGCAAATATTTTTTAATTAATTAATTAGATAGTCGTGCTGCTGTAACTTCTGTTTTTTATTTTATTTTATTATCACGGTGTGGAGTCTCTCGAGAATTTCCGAAACCCAAAAGTCAAGAATGCCGAAAATACCAGTATTTAAATTTATGACTA
>JARJDU010003962.1:0-16160 GCA_030264695.1 Lissagria laeviuscula
AATTCAATTGTTCTACATTATACCAGTTTTTTGCAAATATTATATTTTTTTAAATTTTCTATGACAATTTAAATGACTTTTTTTAAGCGAAAAATGTGTTTTTATTTTAAATTGCCGTCATTTTAGTATTTTTTTTAATTTTGAAAAAAAATTATTTTACATTGTAAAAAATTCAATTTAATTTTGGTTTTTACAAATTCAGTTGTTCTACATTATACCAGTTTTTTGCAAATCATACAACCAGAGAGTGGCAACATTCCGGTGTGTGCCCACGGATGCCGCTGCCAACGAGATGAAAAACAATATCTACTAACAATAATAATGTTATAATATAATAAAATATAATAAAAAAGTAAAATAGTTGCTCTACTACATATCATAAAAATAGCAAATTTTTACTCTTCTATAGTTTAATCCCCACTTAAAATACTCGCACACCTCAATCGCAAAAACTCCAAGGCACGGCACTGAACATAAATCAATATAACTGTTTAAAATAACAATTTAAAAATTATCCAATAAATTGTAACATAAAGTAAATTGGCATTATCACGTTATGAACATTTTCAATATCAACATACATTACTGGACACATAAATACAATAAAACCTTTCATATTATCTTTAAAAAAAGCTTTAAATCTTTCCAATCGAAAACTGAGCGCATTAGAAACTAATCTACGTAACTACTATATAAATAGAATTGTAAATGGAATGACGTTTTGATTATGACTCTCATCAATTCAATTTCATTTTTAACTTAATATATTTTGTATGTATTTTCACTTAATCACTCAAGAACGATTGACAAACCACGCTTATGGTTATGACCATTGAATCAATGAATGATTTATAAAATGTAGAAAATGATATGTTTTATTTTGACAAAAATATTATTTCGATAAACGTTACCAACGCCGTAGGCTGCGAGGAGCGTAGAACCCAGGAGGCCGCAAAATGTCACAGCAAGGCAAGTAGCTACTTATGGCAGCAAAGACGGAGCAAGTATAATTGGCGCCTGGGGTACGATACCGTTTTGGCGTCTTATTTGCCGTAAGATTTTTTCAAACATCTTTTAAACACAGTTTGGCGATTTTTTTCGTGTGACGCCCGGGGCATAATAGCTCCTCTTGCCTACCGCTCGCTACGCAGGGTAGCAGCAAATTTCAAATTTGCCATGGGCGCTCATGGGCTTAGCTACGACTCTGTGCTCTACTTTTATTTTCATATAATTAATAAATAGTGTACTTTAAAATTGAAATGTTATTGAAAATTATGAGAACTTACATTTGCAAATACCTGTTTTGTCAATCGTCCTATTGATTTGTATTCTTATCATATATCATTATCGGTGTAGCAACAAGCTATGTAGTTGTAATACTGTTTCTTTTTTTACTCCATATTGTTGTATTGCACCTTCTTGATCTTTAAGTATCGAAAGATGCCGTAACCGGTCACTGTGCCTAATACAGCGATAGCTAACGTAGACCCAACTGCAATGGGTGCAGTTTCGTCGCGAAATCTTTTCGCCGAATTGCAGTCGAATATTGGACCGAAACTAATACCTTTGTACATGAACGATTGCAGCTGAAGGTCGCGCAGATATAAGGTGCCTTTGAGTCCTTCTGGTGGTGTGTCGTCGATGTTAGGAAACAATTCGATAATTGTTTCCTGGCATGCGTAGGATTTTCCTACTGGTGTTGGAAGCAACATCTTGTCGTGATATAATCGGATTAAGTTACCTGTTAAATATATTTATAATTAATATTTTAAATTGTTCAACACTAATTATATAAATGTGTAATTTTGGAAGAACTTTTTACACGACCATGAGGCATTTCTTATTAAATTCATTTTTTTTTGCTAACAAACAAAAATAATGGAAGACATTTTTGAACATAACACAATAATATGAAGGATTTGGAAAAGAGAGAATAAGCTGATTATGATATGTATAAAGAAGAGATGAAAGGGAAGCAATGAGGCAGGCAAATAATGAAATGGCTATACCAGAAAGAATGACGAAGACAGGAAAACTGAAAAAAATTGACGAAGATTAGAAGAAAATAGGAATTACTAGATGGAAAATGAAAATCAGTGACAAAAAGGAATGGAAGGAAATCACACATATGATAAGGAATTATGTAATATGCTACATCAAAGAGGTAGCTAAACTCCAAAAAAAGTAGACAGCTTATATACATAGCTCTTTGTTTAAAATAATTACAGTAAAACCTCGCATAACAAGCATAATTCGTTCCGGAGTTTTACTCGTAATGCAAAACACTCGTTAAACGACACAATTTTTACCGTATAAATTAATATAAAATACGATAATGCGATTCATGCCAAAAAGAGACTCAAAAATTGAAATTTTTAACAAAATAATATTTAAAAAACGTTGCTATTCAAAGAAAAATATATATAAACTGTTTAGAAGCGTGATTCATCTTCATCTTTTCTTCCATCGTGGAATAAACTAACCTAAGATGAGAATTCGATTTGCAGGAAACAAAAGAATCCAAATACAAATTAGTAACATACCTAATTTTTTTACTATAATGTTGGCTAGAGACATTTGTTTTTGCCGACGGTCCAAAATTTGGTAAAAATGTGGCATCGCATCATTGAATAAATTTGTAGCGCGCATAGTTTCTCTTTGGTAGAATGATGCTTGTAAATATAACGATGCGACAGCTTCTCATGCTTTCAGCATTAACACGTCTCTCGTTATGCGAAACATCACTCGTTAAACTGACCATTTTTTAAAATAAGTTTTGCTCATTATGCGAGTTGCTCGTTATGCGAGGTGCTCGTTATGCGAGGTGCTCGTTATGCGAGGTTCCGCTGTACAAATTAAGCACAAGTTGATTAAATATAAAATAATTAAAAATTCTTACCATGACTACGAATATTATGATAAAATGGAATATCGGTGCTCACAATCAATTGAACTTTATCGACATACCATCGCTCACCTCCAGGAGTCTGCACACAAACAAATCATTACATTTATAACTAAACGTAACTACAAACCTAGAAGACATAAACACAAAAAAAAGCAAAACAAAAATGAATGGAAATTAATTACATTTTATCGTTTCTTGTGATACACCCACGCAAATTTCAATTCAAGGTGGAAACAACGCTGCATGCTTGTTACACTTATATTACGAAAAAGTACAACTCACCTTAGCAAAATCGAATTGCAAAGAATAGCCGGGCCATTTGATACGCATCTGCGCCTCATCCTCATCATTACAATTTCCTTCTGCTGTAGCTTTCTCTGGAATATAAGTATCTCCTTTTTCGTCGCCTATATGCGACTTAAAATCAATCTACGAAATGTAAACTTTTAATTGAAAAATTCAATAATTATTAAAAATTAGGTGAGAATTTGCTGTTTTTAGATCATAAAAAGTACCTCGATTAGAGCATCCGTTTTTAATAAAATACACGTAATTCCTCTACTATCCCGAACTCGGTAATATGATACGCCGGTAGGTGCAGGTGTCACCGGTTGGTTGGCTGGAGTCACCAAAGAACCGCTTCCTGGAATCGCTGTGGAGGAGCTGTATTTGGTCAGACGTGGTTTTGTCGTTACTAGGTTTGCGAGTGTCAAGCTTGATGCATAGGAAACTATGGAACCTAAAAATATTCAAATTTAATGTATATCATACATCAATTTAAAATTTTAAACTTTAAAAAATGCAACATGTTGCAAAAAACAGGTTTCGCGTCTGAAAAATGTTGGGGGTAAAAAGCCATTTTAGACCATTGCGCTTTTTCTCAGAACCATCTTTATCAACTGGCTTGTAAAAATCGTATCTAACCGATTTCACTCGTTCTCTGCTTTTAATACGTAAATTTTCGTGTAGCATTTTCGATTTTATATGACCATTTAATAGTCAAATTTTTAGGCGAATACTATAATTACAGCTTATTTCAAATTACTGCCATTCTGGAATTTCTTTAACTTTCGAAAAAATTCCATGCTAGATGGTAGCGAATACAATTTAGTTTTGGTTTTTTGAAATCTGGTTGTTTTGCGAGGTTTCAGTTCTTCGTAAATCATGCAGCCGGAAGGAGGCAACATCCCGGAGGCCGCCCAAGGATGCAGCTGACAAGATGGTAAAAACAGAGGCGATTATGGGCGCACTAGGAGTCCTCTTAGGGCCCCAAGATTTAAGGGACTCCGCGCAGATCTATCCCCTAATGAAATTTATTTCTAATTTTTCGTGTAACTTACACTTGACTGAATAATTTTGGCTTACGACAAACTATAGGAGCCTAGAGCTCCGCCTGTGCCAAACGCGCTCCTGAGTGAAGAACAATATATATTGACGAAAAAAAAATTTTGCATGACTTTGATAGTTCAATATAATTTTAATACAGGTTTTACTTATTTGACGAGCACCTCGCATAACGAGTAATTCGCATTAAGAGCAAAATAAATTGTAAAAATGAGTTGCTTAACGAGCGATGTTTCGCATAACGAGTGACGTGGGATTTCTAAAAGCAGGAGAAACTACTGCATCGTTACATTGAGTAGGATGATGCTTCTCAATGTAACGATGCAGTAAGGAGAAACAATGCGCGCATTTTTGCCAAATTTTGGATTGTCGGCTAAAACAAATGTCTCTAAACAGCTTTCTAATAAAAAGAATTAGACATGTTAGTAATTTGTATTTCGTTATTGCTTTTGTTTTCTGCCAATCGAATTTCTATTCTAGGTTAGTTTATTTTGCGATAGAAAATAATATAAAGATGAATCATGCTTCTTTACAAATTTTTTTTGAATAAATGTTGCACATACTGTTTTTTTAAGTATTTTTTTGTTAAAAGTTTCAATATTTGAGTATTCTTTTAGCATGTTTTTCGCTTTGCTAGTACAACTCCGAAACGAATTATGCTCGATATGCGAGATTTTACTGTATATTAAGACATTTTTCATTCTAAAATTGGAAACTTTTGGTTTGGAATTTTAAGCCTAATTAAACAATGATTATAGGTTTTGTTCAATTTTCTTAAATATTCTTAGCACAATCTAAAATTATATAAGGCATTTTAGTATTAATTAGTAATGCCTAGTAATATGTTATTAAATTAATCATTGCTTTTATAAGCTGCTTACCCAAAATAATACAAAACAACCATTAATTTATATGTTTAAAGATGCAATTAACTAATTTGCCTAACTATTATTTACATACAGAATATATCTATTAATAGGAATTGTACCTAACAATCCTATTACAAAATTAGAATTCTCAGACAATGCACAAGCAAACAAAACAGTAATCCATTGTGAAGCAGACATCAAATATCATTTAATTGAATTTATCGATTGGAATATAAAAGCACTTCGCCCATGTACCATGTAAATTTGCTATTCCTAGTAATGTACAGTAAGACTGTAACAGGTGAGCACTTCTCGGAATTGCAAGAGTGTCACTCGCCATATAGGAAGAGTAATTTTTTTGACATATTGACCCAGTTTCATCCTTCGAATCTTCCCCTAACGAAATTTTCGCAGTGCACTATATTCCAACAACAATTAGTTTAACCATGTATTAAATAAACTATCCGCAACATAAAATTTAATAACATCACATCATCACAATAATTTGTCGTTTCAAATGAGCTTTGAAAATGTGCAAATATTAATTATGCAATCTGTTTTAATAAAAAAATATATGTAATTGTTAAAATATTAGATTGTTTAGCATTTTATCAATTAATTTAGATATATAAGATGGCAAATTAAGTGATATACTACTTACATATTACTAAACATTGCAAATATCCTTTGCAATTCTGTTTAGCCATTGTGAATGCGGAAAATATTGACAATTATCGGCACTTAAATGTAGTATTGCTTTCTCTGGACACTAGGACTCAATTCAAATACTAATTTCGACTGTGTTCTTATAATTGTTAATCGGGAGCTGGCGACTGCATGCAACTTTGTTATTTTCAACGCGTGCACTCTCTTCGGTGCGAATTTCGGCGACTTCGGCGTCGGCGTCGCGACGTTTCGTCTTTTGCATGCGCTGTGCCTACATATCGCCGTAATCTTCTTCCGTCAATATTTGGACGTTTGCGCAGTTTCATGCAGTGTTTATTATTATTTTCTTGTATATTTGCTTCAATTTCAAATTATTTTTGATTTTTTAACGCCAATTATTATTTCAAACATAATTTATTTTTTTGTTTATTATTTATTGATTTTCTTTTCATTTAAGAAATTTGTGTTATTGTTTAATTTTATTTTATGTAAAATTACTAAAGATTTAAATTGCAAAAATTTACTTATGAAAATTGGTAGTTTATAATTACAAGAACTTTTAAACTAAACAAATAAAAATTTGTATCTTTGGTTGCCTATAATAAAATTAAAAAACAGTAAAATATTAAGTTTTAATTCAGACATTAAATTGTTATTTTTTAGTCACTTAACATAAAAATTAAATATAAATTAATAATTAATTATTTAATTTATTTAAAATTAATTTTTTTGCAAAATAATTTTTTATATATAATAATAAATTAGGTATAATAATAATCAAAACAGACTTTTTATTCAATATTTATTTAATAAATGTAAAATAAATTAATTTATAAACATAATAACAAAAATAATACACGTTTTTGTATGTTTTTAAATATTTTTTAATTTTTCTTGCAAAACAATAAAAAATTGTCTATAAGAACATAAAAAGTATTATTCTTCAAGGTTTAGATTCACACAATGTGTATATGCAGTTGCATATAGTTTTAAGCCAAAATAAATATAAATCTAAATTAGCACTAAAATTACAAGGTGGCGCTGGCAATCAAATTAAAATTTTGTCTGAATAAACACACACATTATCTTTTCAGTTTATTATCAGCCTTAAAATAATATTTATCAATACTAATATATAAAAACAGATAAAATTTCAAGCATTAAAATGAATATGTACAATGTAATATACTGATGAAATTAGTCATAACAGTTTTGGGAACTTCTGTATCACAGGCATTTCTTCCGCTTGCTGCAAGAAAGAAGTGCAGTAGCGCGCTTGCGCGGCGAGAGTCACCTTGCTAGCTACGTCACCGCTAGTGCTGGTATCAAAGACGTACGCAATCCCACCGTCTGCACGCCGACCAGCCGTATTGACAATGCCCGCTGGTCGTCAGGTACGTCTGAGCGCGTCCACTGTGTATGTGTACGGGGGCACGGCCATCTTGTTAAGTTCTAAAAGTATGCTTTTTTGAGGTGTGTGTCTGCTGCACGGGATAATATAATCGAATATTGTGAATAATTATTATATGGGTGAGTTGGTTTTCGTTAACGATATCATTCAGGCACATCGAGTGCGATTGTTTGGCTGGATATGTTGTAAAAGTCGTGCATAAATATCAGTTGTTTCGCGAGACGGACGGGGCCGTTGGCAGGTTCGTTCGAGTCTAGGCTATTTTATCGGTGGCATAGTTGGTGCGTACGACGTCGGCACGGTTGGCTTTCACCGTGTGTGCTTCTGGTAATATCCATACGGCTTACGTCGCGAAAGCCCCGAGAGTTTATTCTATACACCCGACTCGTAACGCCACCCGTAGAAGAAGCTTCGTGCGCATATCAGCAGTGCTCGAAATAGTGTAGTTTCCACATTATCAGTTATCCGGATAAATAGCGTCTGTTATCTCTGCACGACTTTTTCACATGGTACGGTGCATGTGTGTCTAAATTAGTGTGCGTGTACATTGCACGAAAATTGCCCTCTGCGTGTGTTTATATAGTTCCGTTCGCTTTTGTGTGCATATGTGTCGTTATCGAGATAAGAGATGACGTGCGGTAGGCGCCTATCAGGCTGTTCGCACGGCGATCACTCGTTATAATAAATGTATCATAGGTACGTGAAACAATTAGCAAATATGGTATGTGACTGGCTCCGTTTTACAAAGAGCCGCACACAGGCACATGCACAATCTTGCATTGCTTGGCTTTCTGGCTGGCCTAGCTATCCAGTTGAGACAGACAGGTTGCAGTAATATATGTATAGGACATCCACATCAGCCTAATAAGTCGTTCCATTTCATTTGTATTTACTAAGTACCTGCTGCTGTGTTTTATTTTTTTAAATTTATTCGGCTTGCTAATATTTATTTAATTCTTGAGGGGCTTCAGGTGGAACAAGATATGTGATGCTATGGCGTTACGCACACTAAGATTACTTGCATACGTAAGTGAGTCATCGTCATCTTCAATAGCATCAAGAAAGAGACTGGTTATAAGCAGGCAGGCACCTTAGTCAGTCAGTCGGGGTCAACACTTCCTACTTTCAATATATTCAGCCAACATAGTCAGTTGCAGTTTGGTTGATGTTGCTATTGCTGGCCCACAACTATAGATATAGGTTCGGTTTTACTTAAAATTCACTTCCCAACCAATTTCTAATTTGAAATTTATACCTAGCAAAGCTGCTAGACGTGAGTCGCCTATAATTTCAGAGTTAATACATTGTAATGTGTGGTAAAAAGTTATAAATATTGGATTTACAAGATGAAATTTTGGAGTAAAATTAGTTGACATAGTGGATAGTAGAAAAAAGCAAATACTGTTTTGGGTGTAAGGTGTAAGAGAAATTACCCGCAAAATTGCAGAGTTTTAAGTGCAACTATAATTTTATTCCCGCTTGAGTTTTCTCGACAAATGACATTAAACCAACCATGAGCAAAAGGTTTTAGTCATAAAACACTGTGCATTACTGAATAAAGAATGCAAGTAGTGCAGAGTCTTCTCTTGACAATTTATAATAAATTATTTCCTTTTATATATAGCAGAAAATGCTGAGCATTTTTTACTAAAAGTAAAAAGAACGGAATGTGTGACAAAACATGAAATAGGATAATATCACTAACTTTAGGGGTTGCTTAGCCTGTTATTGTCAAAAAAGTATTAATAGACTAAAATTAATATATAAAAATATGCCAGCATTTTCTCAATTTTTTTTTTACATCACTGATCATACTTGGCTTTACTTAGAACTTGGTCCATCAAGTCTTAAAATGTAGCATTCTGTATAACGTTCTAATGCACAGTGCAGTACCCATGTCAATCGTCGTTTCAAAACCCTGCCTGTAGTAAATATGTTTCTTTGTTTTGTCGCAAATACTCTTATATAACGCCGTGGTGGAATCAGGAAAAGAATACAATAAACATCATAAGGAATGTTGGAGAACGTGGTGCATTTTTGAGCAGTCTCGTGTAATTGCCATGTTTGGATTTATTCTTACATAACTTTTATGTATTTTTTCCATATTGGTCTCAGTTTCTTAGAAAATAAGATGAAATAAGCGACCTCCTCAAAAATAAGAACGTTTCTTATAAATGAGAATTTTTAATTTGGGTGCAAAAAATAAGTACAAATCTTAGAAATTAGTACGGTATTCCATTCCTGATTATCGGTGTTGTTTTTTATTTTCTCAATGTATCCTTGATCCTAGAATTCCCGCCGCCCCAGCCCTTCTAGTAATTCCAGCTACTGTTGCTGCTGCCTCCGCCCACTCTTTCCGCCTAGGCAGTCATTTTAATATCTAATATAAATATGTATAAAGATACCATATTTAAACTAACATGAATTTTTAAATTTATATGAATTATTTTGAAATATTTATATGATGCAATTCGGAAAAAAGTCGACTGATTATATCTCGGTTATTTCTATCGTAAATTTAGTGTACTTATGATCTCTCTTTAAACTTGTTCGTCGCACTTCTAATTTATAGCAGCTCACTGGCCAGATGATGTCCTGCCCTTATCAAATATATACTAACGAAGAAACATGTATTGGTATAATAACAACACTTGCAGCCAATAGGAGCAATAGTGGTCACCTACGATTCTGCCGTTTCAGTGCTTAATTAAGCTATACTTTTGCTACTTAAGAGTGTACTGTTTCTCTGTGGGGTCCGGGTTAAAGCGGGCAGCAAAGAAAAAAAAGGGAGGTCGAATGTGTATTGCCGCATATGTTTTAAATAAAGGACAGCTATACAAGCCAGGGTATTTGATATTTTTACAAAATTCGAAAAGTAACGTATTGAGCGATATATACTATAATATACGCCCGAAACGTGGCCGATTTTGCGATTTTTGTTTTCAACTCGATATATAAGCCGATAGAGTTATAATACGTTTTTCGGGTTTTTTAAAATTCATTATTTCCGAATCGATGACTAAAAATTAATTTTTTTTTTAAATTTTGCTAGAAATCATCTTGCAGATCAAACTAAGAAAAGAAAATATTACCGCAGTCGGTCTAGTCGTTTAAACAAAATTATTGAAAAATACATTTATTATTGGTTCAGAGCCGGAGCCAAAAATTAATTGACGACATAAGAGAAGAAGGTGCAAAAGTAAATTTCCGCATTCTTGTCAACATTTTGAAATGCGTACTCTAAAAATCAGGGCCCATCTCTCAATGCAATTTCTATAAATATTTTTAATTGCACAAATTATTTCTAGTATGTTCAAAGTTCAATACATTAAGTCAATACTTTAAGAATCAAGCTAATTCATCGTTTCTTTCTTTTCTATCATTTTACCGAATAAAAAAGTAATATATATATTTCCATCTGCCGAGGGAAATGAAAGAAGAATCCAATTATTATCCTATCGTTTTATTTTTCTTCATTCTTTAAAACTTCCATCAAATAGCAGAGAAAAAACCTTTAAAGGCCGTTTGCCAAATTATAAAATCCATTTTCCGGATGGTTTATTTTATTTAACTTAACTCCGCCTGCCAACAAAACCATTAATAATAATAAATGATGCTGCAACTTGAACATATTTTAGTACTACTAGTTGTCTTGCATATTTTTCACAGCCTAAATAACAAAATCATTAGTATCATCAACTTCTTCTGCTTGATAGATATTACAATATACATAGTACTACATCTTAAGATTTGCTCTATACTCTAAAATGCCAATAAAATTCAAAGATGCTTGTAAGAAGAAAAAGAACGACAACAAAAGTAGAGTCGCAAGTCAGTTTACAATTTATTAGATTGCGTATAGTCTGGCCGCCTTCCGCAAAATGAGAAGACGAATGTTTTTCCATAATGCGGTCTTTCCTCCTATACTTTTCTTATGGGTTTTGGGTCGATGCGTTGTTCCTAATAACAAAAACACATGTATATATATATAGATATAGTAGATCTAGAAAGAAGGCATAATGAGTACAGATGAAACAAGCAAGAATAAAACATGAGAGTGTAATGATCGTCTGACTTTTTTTTATAATTACACATAACACTAAGTAACTATTATTGTTGTTTGTTACATGAAATACAATAGTTTTAGTGTTATTTAATATTCAGGACTCAGGTAGTTTAATTCATAGGTTGTGTAGTTTGTAACGTGTTTTGTTCATTATGTATAATTGCAGTAAATTAGATTGAGAATTTAAGGTTAAGATAACGATAGTTTGTGTGAACTTATCCAATATATATATATATAAATACATATAACATATATATCATCTTAAAGCGGAAGTACATAGTTGCAATCGATATTGTTCTATCCCCATAACGATAATGGCCAACAACTGTCGTTAAGTTTCTGTGCCAAAGCATGGGAACCTTTGAGACCTTTAGGAACGCCAAACGTTTAAAATAATATATCGTGCAGTTTAGCGCAGGAAAGGAAAACAGGAAAATATACGCTCAAGATATTTGTTGTGTTTCTGGCTCGTTAACATAATCGTATACAAGTTGTAAAAAATTGAATTTTTTATAGACCAATGTTTTTTAAAAAGTGTTTTCCATGTAAACCTGCGGCTCGCAATTTTTTAACTACAAAAATTTGAAGCCTCATTTATATCGAATTATATACTTAATATGATTTAACAATATTTAAAGGGTATGGCATTTAATCCACCTTAATTTAAATCCCATTCACACCAATAAAATTAATTTGCACACAAAATAAATAAATTGAACAACGAAAAAAAAAAACGCTGTAGTTGAATGTATTCAGCATAAAAGCAATTATTTCATATGAAATAATATATATTGCACGCAAGTAAAAATAAATCACATAATGAAAATATATTTTCACATTAAATCGAATATTTTGAATCTAGTACCACCCTAACATTAATTCGAATACTTTACACTGTAAATAATGGAAGCTTTGCACTTTAAATATTGAAAACTAATAGAATTTTTGCACTTTAAAAACTGGAAACTTTGCATTTCAAAAAATGGACACATAACGTTTTTTAAGTTTTTTTTTTTGTGGAAAATTTCAATATTTGACTATTTTTCTGCATGGAACGCATTATCGTATTTTTATTAATTTATACGGTAAAAATTGTTTTGCTTAACGAGCGTTTCGCATTTCGAGTAAGACTTCGGAACGAATTCGTTATGCGAGGTTTTAAAGTTTTTTTTTAAATCTGGCTACGGTATATCTTTTCAAATTTAATTTACTTTACTAACCTCGCTAACGTTTTTTGGTTTCAACCACTCTGGGGAGGCTAGGGAACTCCCCGCTCAAATAAAACACAGCGCACATGTTTGCGATTGTAGGGGCCTGAAGCCGCCATTTTGTATTTTTTTTTTTTGCTATTTCATAGTTCATTACATGCCTAATAAAGCAGCCAAAACCACATTTTAAAATATTAGTTCGGCTTCGAGAAAAATAATTCCAAACTTGACAAATATTTCCTCAACCTCACTCTAACATTAAAAATGTTAGGTTTCACTGTTCTAATCTTATTGCATTCAATAATTCGCATGCTAGGAATGTAAACACTAGTTTAAATAATTTATTAAGGAAATTGGAAACAGACTTAAAGAGTTTAAACTAGAGCATAGATAGTGGTATAGCATTAGATCGATACTTCTCAATTATTAAGAAAAAATGTCAGCCGAGAATCGTCCGCAATGACCCTGTTTATTTCAACACTTCGTAATGTAATTCAACCATGTATGCTTAATCATTGAATTCATCGGTTTGGTGTTCGTTGCGATTAACTTTTGCATATATGCCTGTCTATTATTGTATATTAGTCAAATTGATGATGATATAAATATTTATATAATGTTGCTATATTGGTATAGAATGCTTTAAGCATTCAATTGTTATTATTAGTATATGCTGGTGTTATTGCAACACTGATCTCGATTTGTAAAATCATACCTATACTTGTTACAATAATATTAATAATAACGTTTTAATTGTAATCACTAGACAGCATTGTTATCATTAATTGCAAATAATTACTTTGTTCTGTTGTATATAAATAGTATTCAAGTTTTAATTTACTGCTTTCTCTCAGTTCTTTAAATTTTAAATATTATATTAAAAGTAATAATTTGTGGAGTAGAATAATATAATTATTACACATTAATTGTTTGAGTAGTACACACCTGTGACAAATTAGAATTTTTGATCGTGGGCCAAATTTATTCTAGCATTCGTTTGCATACAGACATTGAACACACCACTGAACTATTTCCAGCTATACTGTGTAGTATATTAAAATCTTTATATATTTATTGAACCCAGCTAATTTAAATTTATCATAAAATTACATTTTCTTAGAGAATTTTTGGTGTCACATAGCAATCAAAATTTGCCTCGTTGTGCTTCCTCAATAATCTGCATCTCATTTTATGAGATGTACGATAACTTTTACAAATATTCATCATCATCTATGTCGCTAAAACTTTGTGCGGGTCCTGGACTCCCGAAGATGCCTCTTCCGTACGTCCTTATTTTTCGTGAGTTTTCTCTAGTTTCCAAGTCGTCCTTGCTTTGAAAGTCCTCCGTAACTTTATCTTCCCACCTGAGCTTCGGCCTGCCTGAAGCTTGGTGTTCCTGGGCTCTTTTAACGTGAGCTATGCCTATTAGAACCAACTCCAAAATAGAATAAATTATTAACATATTAAATAAAAATATTATTATATTTTTATTGCGATTTATTGCGAGAATTTAAGACATTTCTCTTTGTGTCACACTTACATGTCTCACATTGTAAAGGTATAATTAATTTCACTTTACGCCGTGCCGAGCTGTTAGATGCTTCGACGCACTAGATGAAAACGAAACACAAAACTTCGTCTAATAACAGACTGGCATGATAGAGATAAGTGCGAAGTGAAGATAAATTTAAGTCCGGGAATGAGTTGGATGGAAGTTTTAAGGGACTTTGAAATGCTCGCGAAATTCGAACGTTACGGAATGTTAATGCCCTAGGCGAGATGGGAACTCTCTTGGGTTTTTGTATACGGAACAAAAATATTATGAATGCTTTTCCGAGCCAGTCCTAACGACTGTATTGTCTCGTTTATATTATGAAGTAATATTGTCTTAAGGGTGGTGAATAGTTCAGTTTATAATGGTATATTTATATTGTCAAGAAATTTCTGCTGCGCTGTACTCATCGTTTGTTTAAAAATATTTTGATAATATATATCTAATTGTTATAATATTTATAATTATATATTATATTCGTGGTTTTATATATTTTTAAAAAATATTGTTGTTTTTCCTTTCTTTAGCTTTGCGTTTTAGATCTATTTTATATAGGCCAATATATCTAGATAAGGATAGAAAAATATTTTTGTCATCTGCATATATTTGTGAGTGTTTTAACATAAATTTCCTTGATAAGCGACTAAAATTATCGAAGTTATAATTTTTTTCAGGCTCAATTTCATTCGTCTTTCAAAAACGGAAATAATTTTATCCTCAAAACCTAAGAAAATAATATTTTGCTTAATTGATTAAAGCAGAAAATTAAATATGATTTAAATAGAATTAAAAAAATATATATTTCAAAAGTCAATTGTCTAAATAGATCTGATATCAGTGCGATAGATGGCAGCCATATAAAAGTTATACTTTTCCGGTTTTCCTACTTATTTATCATTCAATTTTCTTGATCATTGTCTGCTATTGCATTGTCACTTAATTCTTTTCTCCAGCTTTTCTTAATAATATTGACAAAATACTGTCTCAAGGACATAATATTTACCTAGAGCATTAACGTTATTTTGCCTTTATATCGTTGTGTAAATAAACCAGAATAAATTTTATTTGCAATCGGCAGCCCCTTCCTAAATAATTGGATTTAATTCTTAAGTCAATAGGTTTCTTAATTAAATTTATTTAATTTTATTTCCACCTTTAATTAAAATTCCAACACTCAAACAAAAGTCACAAAAATAAAAGTCTTTCCATTTATATATTTCACTTAATTAGGCTAATATTCAAATAGCTGTCAATAATATCACTAAAATTGTTATCTTTTGCATAAATTAAGTTTAAATCCAAGTTTTCATTACAGATTACAATCATATTTCTTATGGAATTTAACAATGTGGCAAGATACAAGCAATAACGGTCGTTTCATGTGTCAATTGCGCTTAATTGTCGCATAGCGCGGTAATATTTTAAGTACAATTTTGTGGCAATTCATAAGCGCAAAGCCGCATTCGCAAGCGGCATCGTCGTTCACAACAATCGTTGTTTTTGTATGTGACCTACTACTTAACGTAATTGCTATTAACACTTAACGTGCCGAATTTAGATTGATTTCGTCAAGTTCTTAGCCGAACAATATACACATGCAAATCGTATGTATACATGTAGAATGTACCAAGGTTGTATATCCAAACCCGTCATATTTTACGTATTCCAAATAAACATTCGCCTTACAGATGAAATAAAACTGCAAATTGCCAAGAGCACTTTTTTGTTGAAGTGTGCTAACGACTTTTATGCTCATTCCAAAATTGTTTCCTTTCATCATGCAAAGCGGAGCTTATTGTTTTACATTCTAATCGATACTGGTTTAAGAAAAGATTTAAAAAACATCATTTTTTATTTCTGAAGAAAAACTGGAAATATGAAGAAAAAAATGTTTGTGGATTAATGCGAGTAGAAAATAGTAAAATTCTAATAGTAATGAAATGGGAAAGTTGTAAAATACAAAAAGTGGTGAGTTATGATTCATTGTTCACTTAAAAATGTACGCAGAGCTCACGTGGTTCGTTAATATACCGCTAGCTCTTGTTGCGCATGCACCGATTACATCGCATTTATTTTAACAAATTGACGTCGTCAATATCAATAACAGCAGGAAAAATGATAATAGAAATTTGTTAA
>JARJDU010003965.1:0-19327 GCA_030264695.1 Lissagria laeviuscula
AATATATAATATTAGTATTATTGTATTATGCGAATTGGTCACCTTGTGATGGATGAAAGCAAAACAAACATTAGTCATTGTCAACTCTTGATTGATTCATTTGTTATGGGTTGAAATCGGCCAAATCTAAAAGCATTTCTGACTGTTTAAAATGAAGCATTTCACATGCATTTCATTTAGATTATTATATTATGTTCAAAGCTGGTACATATTTGCAATCAACGGGCTGCACAGGCACGTCTGCCAATAACAACATTTTACTTTAGGAGATTCATACATGCTCATAATTATTTCACACTTATATTATTTCTTCAAATCAATTAAAAGAATAAAAAATGACAAAATAAAAATAATAATATATTGATAACATTTTTTAAATTGGAATTATTTATTAAATAATTGTCATTAAATTCTTAATATATATTTAACTTTATTTTAACTATAATACTAAAAGCAATAAAATTAAAGTTTTATTATAACACTCTGCGTTAATGCAGCGAGTATTAATGTTTTGCCAAAAATAACAAAACATTAACGACATACACCATGATTAGTCACTTATTTTGATTTAGCTTGGAAAAGAAGCATTTGTTTTAATCCTTAGTGTATAGTTGGTTGCCTAAGACAAGCACCTAACTTTGATTGCTCCTCATATTGGCTGTTTTCCGAATACACTCATGTCTCGGTTTAATGGACCTCGAGTTAACGGACAAATTATAGTTTGATGAATAGGGTGCGTGTTATAGCAATACTACTGATTTAGAAACGCTTTGGAATGTTGTGATCAATTTGTGATCTTGTAATTGAGCAAAACAAAGAAGAGTTTTAGTTGAATCGGTTGAAACAATTGAAATTTCATAGTTAACTGTCAAGGAAAGCTTCTTGTGAACAGCTGACGTTCTGTGTGTAGGCGCGTAGGCTACTTCAAAATCTTCAAATTATGTGTTTGCAAAAACTTTCGATTTAACGGATTTCTCGTTTAACTGACAAGTGTCGTCCACTATTAGTCCGTTAAACCGAGGCATGAGTGTAAATGAAAATGTCGAAGAAAAAAGCTCTTGCGTGGATAGTAAATTGTGTGGGCATATCGTTCCCATCGCTGCTACTTAACATTTAAATGCGGCATGACAGACGTGAGTCGGAGTCTGATTAATTGGATTAGATGCGATGATACTTTCAGATTACATACTGTGAGCAGCTGATGCATTTTCTATGCTATGGCAGGTACATAGATAGTTTTTCGAGCGTGAAAAAGCGTGGTATTTTCTTGATTTTACGAAGATTTAATTTGTTTTTTTTTTTGTATTAAAATATAGGAAGATACTCAGTTTAATATAGTTTTTAACTTTGAATAAGGTTAGAAGTTATTTGTAGATTCTGATAATTAATTATAGCTTCTTAAAATAGTTTAATGAATGAATGTATGTAGGATTAGTTTCACCTATGAAGTTTTTGTTAAGTATTCGATTGTGTTTCGGGACAAAAGTAATAATTTGGAGCAAATGCTCGAACGAAAGTGCATAGGCAATTAAAATTGATTTATGACTTTTGCTCAAATATTTGGGTCAGGAACCCATTTATGTAGAGTAGAATATTTGCAAATGAAATCCTGGGTAATTGTTGGAGGTAGCTGCACTTACACAATTTCAAAAGTGCATTTTTTAAAAAGTTAAATTTTAAATTTTTGTTAACCTTTTTCCACCCAATGGATATATGTTTAGATAATTTCTAGTCTTATTTTTTTCTATTCCTATTATTAGTTTCTTTGCTGATATTAATCCCGTGGTTCTACCAGTCGATAGAGTTCAGTGCATCTTGGTGCACTGCAATCGCAGAACCAGATTTTGGGGCATATGTTTTTCAACTAAAATGCCAAGCATTACATCATTTTTTTTTAATACTTATTATTTTATTTAGGTGCCATTTAGGTAAAATTGAGGAAGGGGGGTTGCTAGAAGAATTATTTTGGGTGTGCGGCTCAAAAATCTATTACTTCTACAATATGTGACCCAGAGTAACAAAAGTCTGCACAATTCTGCATCGCATGCATTTCTGTACTCAACAAATCTTAGATACAGGTGGCATTCAGTTGTTTTCCCGACCAGGTTTCTCATTGTATGCAGATGTTCAGTAGTACTGAATCCCTGTCTGCATGCTGCTTGTTTCTTCGGCTGAATTGGTGGTGAAGCGAAAAGTTTATAAGTTTGCGAGAACAGGCTTATGGACCTGTAATTTTCGAGGTTTGTTTTATCCCATTTTTTAAATAATAAAATCACAAGTGTGTTAGTCTATGCCACAGGAACATTTTCTTCTTTTGCATAGTATATTTACAGATATTATTTTTTTTTTAGCATATTAGGTAATTAGGAAGGTGTGATATTATCGCGCTCTTAAGTTAAGAATAACTTCTTAACACTTTTTATTGAAAATTTATTGAGACGAATATCAAATGAAATAAATTATTTGAATTATCTATTAAAAAGCATAAAAATAATTTTTTTAATATATTTCAATTATTTTTCATCAATAGAAATTATAATCTGTTTACCTGTTTAAAATTTTAACCTAGAAGTATTTCGACATGACCCAGAATTACTTTGACTAAGTATAAAACTAATTAGAGTTAATTAAAGCACACTGGGAACGTGTCGAATAGTATTCTATCTTTAAAGATCTTTCACTTTGGTGCCAATTAACGATAACATCTTTGTTTATTTTAATTTCATTACAAACGACACTCCAAATAGTATCTCTTGAGTCAAACAGGTGTGGCACACCAACACAAATACTTCCTCAATTTAGAATTCGACTGTAATTCAGTGAAAAACTACTGAAAAGATTATATAAATAAGCAATGATTTATTTAATGTTCACATAAATCATCAAATTGTATCAAATATTAATATTGCTGACAGCTATATACAACAAGATATATTATATTTAGTAAAACATATTTAACATATTTAATAAATGTATTAGAGCAGGGATGTCCAAGATCTTTGTTACTCAGGGCCTCATTGGTAATAGTAATATGAAACTAAAGCCGTTTGTCCAAGCACTCTCTTGCTTCCTCCCTCCGGGAATAAAAAGTTTGGCGTTAAGGCTGCATTAGAACTTTCTTTGGGCTGCATGTAGCTCACGGGCCGCCTGTTGGACACCATTGTATTTGAGTTTTAAAGTAAAATATACTTAGTTTTTACTTCTATTGGTTTCTGGTGTTTTCTGTATTTGCGTAGAACATAAATTACTATCGCGCATCTTGTCGCTCTCGCAATTTAATTTTTTTTTATTTGTGCTGTTTTCTGATACTAGTCTGAATGATGATTTTGTTTCAAGGGTAAAAACGCAATTACAGTTTATTGCCACTTGATGTTGCAGGTATCAATAAGGAATAAATCCTAAAGTTTTCAACCATTTTGTAAAAAACTCGATTATTGAAATAAAAAACAAAATGTTGTTGTTGTCGTTTTAGACAACAGATACATTGCTAAATAGGAAAATATTTACGAGGGTGCATTTAGATTTTAGGTTCTTATATGTGTATTTGGTTGCCTAGATAATGCCAAAAAGATTAATGGCTGTCAGTATTATGTCCAACGTACCTATAAATTCATTGCCAACAGTTTTTTTTTGGTTGCCGGTGATACGTTCTTCTATTCGAAACTTGCCAAAACTTGCTATTCATATAGTTGGAAACAAACTACAGATTTGCTCTTCTATTATTATAAGAATTTACAGATTTTAATGTAACATGAAAGTTATATTGAACTTGTTGGTAGAGCTGTGACTCGGAATTTTAGTAGAAAAGTTTCATAAATTAGTCATCATAAATTATAGTATATCTGTAGTATATCTTTTATTCTATTACAAGTATAATTGTATTTTACAATATCTTATTGTTATTATGTTTAAAATTAAAGTATTGATTCAACCCTGTATAGCATTTCTCTGAATGCCCAAAAATAAAGTTATGCAAAAATAGCACGGAATTGACTGTGTTATTAGTATTACTGCGATTTGGTGGGCCACATGGTCCTGTTTTGCTTGCCATTCGGCTAGTAGCCGACGTAGAAGGACAATGGATGTAGCTAAGTCTTATATTTATAGAATTCCCCGGTGTATTTACAAGTTGCCTAATTTTTAGCAACAAGATGCTACTAATAGCCCAACAATTGTTGTTTTTGTGTAAATGTAATATATCAACTTGCATTTTTTTTTAAAAATTTGTAAATTGATTAAAATCAACAAAAAAAAATCATTTAATTGATATTATAACCAGGTGTTCAAAGAAAAGTCCAGAGCGCATGCTCTGCGGAAAAACGTCATCGCCGTCGGCCACCACACGCGGCACAATCGGTGTCCATTGGTAAAAATAGGATTTGTTTGGCAAACTCGAGGACGGCGAACGTGAAAATCCGCCAGTACGCATTCTGTCGCGACGCACATCGCATATCAAAGCCGCCGCCGTACGAACACTTAAATTCCGCCTGTCCGATCACACGCGTGATTGAGTAATCGAAATTGGCCCTCGATATGATGCTCATTGCATTTGGGGCCAGTTCGCGTTGGCCCTCGAAGTGCATTTCGATGCAATGAATCCCTCTAGATATCTCCACACAATCTCAATTGTCACATCAGTGTGAGTGAGTGCATATAAGTGTGCGATTTGTGACGCGAAACAGCGCACTCTTGACTAAAAATAAAGGACAGGTGATAGGTGATCGTTGCTGCTAGTGCTGTAGTCACAACTTTCTGTGCGCAAATACTCGTTCCGTGCGATTGTGTGATTTTGGCAGGCGGCCCTAATAGGACGACTCTGTCGTCACCCGTATCCGTTTCTCGATTGGTGCCGACAATAATCGATCATCAATATGCCACTGTATTCCGATCTATATTCGAGCCCTTCGACCTCCTCCTATGGGCTCTACCTACCCATGAGCTCCTACTCGAATCATTCCTCCTTACTAGGTTCGTCCAGTTTTCGCGCACCCGTCATCCCGAAAACCATTCCGCGTTTTCCGCGGAATTATAAACCTCATCTCGGCACTATCTCTGAAGCGCAGGTTATCTCCCCAATTCGGACCAAATTCTCTCCACAGATCCTCTTACAACACCATAGTTCTCCTAACTACAAGATACCAAAACCCATCAAGATCAATACGGCTGACATTGACGTCTCTTACAATAAATATCGCAAGTATGATAGGAAAACCCCTTTGCCTACGACAGAAGTCAAGAAAAGCCCTGACAAAATGAAATCTCCTAGTCCTCCTGTACAAGTATCTGAAGTCAAGGAAGATGACCCTTCCGACAACGGCGAGTTTAAACCTATCAGGCGTGATCGGGCTTTAGTCAGATTACATACTGTTCATAAAAAGGACAGTCCCAGAAGAAATATTGCTCAGAACGAAGCAAAAAGTTGGCGACAAAATTTTTACGATGAGATGAAACAGCAAGAAGCCAAGCAGAAATCGAACAGTAAGCAATCTCCAGGAGAGAAACTAATTGACAAGTTTCTTATTCGTACTGAAGATGAAGAGAAGAGACTTCAACAAGAAGGTCGCAAGATACCTCGAAGGATGTCTGTGAAGAAGCAACATTTTCATGATATTTGTAGGGTTATTTCATCGGATAATATCAGTGAAGATCTTAATCCCGGTCAATCAGAAGAAGTCAACCGTCGGCAAAGTAAACAACTGAGTGAAGATATTTTCAAACAAATCAGACGTAATTCCGCAGAGATTTTGAAAGAAAATGTGGAAATTCTAGAAGATATGCTTCGACAGGAAAATCTGTTAGAAGACGAGAATAATAATAATGTGACGGAAGTGTTGGCAGAAATAGAGAAACCAAGAAAGAAAAAAATGACTAAAAAGAAATCGAATGAGAAGCTTGTCCTTGATGGTGATGCTGTAAGAGGAACCATACATAGAAGAGGTACTCAAAAGAAAATTCGGAGGACTTCTACAGATAGTAGTATTCTCAGCGATATATCTTTAGACGAAGACAGAGAGAAAGCGTTTCAGGAAGCTATCAGGGATATCTCTCAAGTGGAAGTCGAAGAGATTCGAACTAAACCTAAACCAAAAATCACTGCTACTGTTGATATAGTGGAATCTCCGACATGGAAAGCTGTCATTGATAACGTAGAGATTATTGAATCTCCAACTTGGCAGAAACCTAAGAAATTCAAATATAATGTCACTGTTGAGGAAGTTGAAGAGGAACCTGTTCGAATTGAGGGTAATCAACATTTACCAGAATTGAAGTTATCTTTGAGTAGCAGTACATTGGCAATGAAGAGAGAGAAATCTAAAAGCCCACAACCGCAGACACCCGGCGAAGAGAAAATATTGGATTTGAAGAAGTTATCTCAACCGGGGGCTATGTTTAATCTCAAAATGCACGAAGGAAATATGATGAAAATCACCGAAGACGATTGTTTGGATAAAAGTCCAGAAAAAAGTCCTGCTAGGGATTTAGAAAGTAAAGGAAGTAAAATTCCTGGCATCAGTGGAGTTACTAAAGAAGTGTCTGAACCTAGCCAGAAGGTAGAATCTCCTAAAGCTACTAAGGATAGTAATAAAGTAGAAAGTCTGAAGAAGGTAGATTTACTTAAATCTCCTAAAATACCAGAAAGCCCAAAAGTGAGTACTCCAAAATTAGGTCTTGGAAAAAGCCAATCTACTCTGAAATTATTTGAAGAGATCAAAAAGCCTCAAGAACAATATGCATTACCTCCTAAGGAAGAAAATAAAAGTGGAGAGAACTTTTGGGAGAAGATTGGAACTCGTGAAAGTGTAAGTTTTGACACTAGACGGAAGAAGCTTAACGAAAAGCGGTTGGCTATGTTGATTCAAGAAGAGGATGAAGAGCAAGATGTCAATAATAATTCTGGTGTTGGTCCAATCTGGGCAAGGAAATTTGACAGTAACTCAAAAATACAAGAAAAAGGTGATGAGACTACAAAGCTGAACCTAATCGTTGCAGATAACAATGAATCAATTATTGAAGATAAACTTAAATTAGACAAAAAGGCCAAATTGGAAAAGAAACCAAAACTTGAAGAAAATGCTAAAGCCGAATTGAAAGCAGCAAAAATTGATGAGAACCCCAAAGTGCAGGAGAAATCTAAAATTCCTGAACTTAAATCAAAGGTGGATGTTAAACCCAAAACAGAAGAAATTAAACCAAAAATTGATGAACCCAAAAAGAAAGTAGATGTTCTACTAAAAACTAAGACAGAAGAAAAAGTTGAGGTTAAACCAAAGTTGGAGGAAAAATCTAAACTTAATGAAGTCAACACAAAAATTGAAGAAAAGCAAAAAGCTATTAAAGTGTTAGAAGCGAAAGTCAACGGATTTTCAAAACCGGAAGATAAGTCGAAGGTGTTACCAAAAGCAATTGAAGAAAAATCTAAATTAATTGATGCAAAACCCAAAATGTTGACTAAATCTATATCTTTACTTGAAGATAAAGTAGAAAAACCTAAACTTATGGAAAAGGCTAAGTCATTAGAAGAATCTACAGCTAGTAAAAAATTGGAGTCTAAATTACCTGAACCCATTAAGAAAATTGAGGAGAAGGAAAAACCAAAATTGGTAAAAGAGAAATCAGTTGAGAAAAAAGCAGAGGTTTCTTTGAAAATAGAAATCAACAAAGTTCTTTCTAATGACATCAAACAGAATGGTAAATTGGACACGATTGAAATACCAAAGCCTAAAATTGAGACTAAAATTGAAATTAAGCCTAAAATTGAGACCAAAGTTGATGTTAAGCCGAAAGTTGAAGTTAAGGATAAAACTGAGACTAAAGTTGAAGTTAAGCCTAAAATAGAAGAAAAAACTAAAGTAGAGGATAAAGTTAAAGATACTCAGGTGAAACCTGAAGAGAAACTTAAACTAAGTAGGGAGAAGTCTGAGGAAATACTATCGAAACCGAAGCTAATCAAAGAAGTCGCAATAAATGAGAAGCCTAAAATGATCAAAGACATAACTCTTAATGAAAAGAAAAATACCGAAGTAGAAAAATCCCAGGATAAGCCTAGATCTATAAAAGTGACAGCAAAACTTACTAAGGAGAAATCCCAGGAAACTCAACCTAATAAATCTGAGGAAGATAAACCTAAATTAACCAAGGACAAACCAATTGATGACAAGAAAAATTCCGACGTGAAGCCAAAAGTAACAGCAAAACCTACAACGGAAAAATCTCAAGAAAATGAAGTTAAGAAACCCGTAGATAATTGTAAAGCTATATTATCCAAAGAGAAAACTTTGGAGGAAAAACCCAAACTAGTCAAAGATAAGACAACAAAAGAAGAAACTCCTAAACCAAAACTTGCTAAAGATCCTACAAAAGAAGAAAAACCTCAAGTTACCAAACAGAAATCTGAGGAAAAACTTCTTGAAGAAGATAAATCAGAAAAATACAAGCCTAAAGGTAAAAAGAACCAGGAAGTATTGAAAAACAAAATTGAAGCCGCCAAGCCCGAAATCAATGAACCTAAAACAGAATCAAAGGCCAATGAAATCTCGGAAGAGCTGAAAATGAAGAAAATTGTATCCAAACGGTCTTTGGTAAACAAATCTGAAGTGGCTGATCCAGACTTGGAAGTCTTCAAGCCGCCGACACCACCACCCATAATTGTTAAAACTCCATCCCCACCAAAATTCATTCCTTTGCAATCCAATCGTCTCTCTGCATTCATGAATCCCTATTTGCGTCGAAACGAGTTCGATGAGAAAGGTGCCAAGATTCTATACGCCCGACCAAAAACTATAAGGCATAGACATTATCCCAAGCCAAGACAGTCAGTCAAACCTGAAAGTGAGGATGGTGATGATGATGACGATGAAGAAGATGAAGAGGATGGTGAGGACGAAGAAACTGTAGAGGAAAGCAGTTCTAGTGAAGAGGCAAGTAGTTCAGAAGAGGAGTGCAGCGATGGCGACGAGGATGATGACGATGACGACGACGAAGAGGACGACGATGTTGATTACGAAGCATTGAATGACGTATGGGGATACGGATCAATTGGGGCAAGTACGTCCTCCGGCGATTCTGGTTTTCATTCGGGCACCAAGGGCAGGCGCAAGGGTTAGCACCCTTTTTAGGGCACATGCATATTAGTACTAATTACGAAACACTAAGGCTTTCTTTGCTTTACTAGCTAGTTAATTTGAATTTTATGTGCTTTGCAAATTAATTAACTCGGAAAATATTTTAAAACTGAACTTCTTAGAATTGTGCTATTTTTGCTGATTTTTGCTGGAATTTTAAGAGATTGATATCAAAAATTGGCAAACTCAGACACGAGCAAATTAAAACAGGAAATGTTGGCATAGATTGACACCTAAAATTAAAAAAATAAGAACTCAAAACGTACTTTAGTTTCACAGTTGTTAACTGTTAACTGGTCGTTGAACTACATCGAGAAAAACCTAAAAAAAGCAGACGTTGCACCTATAGAATGTTGTTTATTGCCTCGGCGGGGCTATGCTATTATTTATAAAATTTATTAACTAGTATTTGAATGCGTGCTTCATTTCCTCGATTTCACAATTCGCCGTCGCGGAAAACGCATTTCGTGCTTCGCGCCGCACCGTGACTTACATGCGCATTAAGTCACTTCGCACTGTGTTACTCATCCATATACTTAGCAAACTCGATCACGTAGGTGCGCTGCGGTGAACTATGTCAGCGTGTGAATACATTTGCTGGTACAAAAGACGCTTTTGTAATTAGAGCCAAGAAAAAAGAAGAGCGATTTCGCAATTCCACGAACAACCACGTGTATCGTTCGCTCGACGCGCTTGTCAACTCATTTTTCATCGGCGGTAGCGACGCGACGCTGACAGTTCAATCACGTGCTGCTAATGGCTACTAAGTAAAGATGGCAACCTGGCATGCGGTGCACGCATCCAATGCACAATTACATTCGCTTCAAAGGAAATGAAGAAATAACGCAACATTATCATTTTGTTTTATGGGAGCGATACATTCATAAATTCACCTGGCGGTTTTTTTTTTTGGCTCACCTGAATATTATTGAGTTTAATAGACTATGAAACTAGTTCAACAGTTTTACTTTTAGATTAGTGTTTAATTTTTGTTTTGGGTTTAATTTTAGTACGGATATTAGATAAAACTGTTTTGAAGTTGAATTTATGACATTTTTCTGCTTGGTTAAATATTTAGTTAAACTAATAATCATTTGATATGAGTAGATTCAGATTTAGATTGGTGTAATTTTAGCTATTTATATATTTTTTAATATTAATTGTTTCCTGAGCTTATGATATTGAATGTTAATATGCTCAATCGCTAATTTTCAATAGTACTGGAAATTATATAAAAATCAACTACATCGTGCTTGTCTAAAAATTTGCCGCCAGGCGCATTTTGGGCTGTACGGATCGGGGATTATCATTGATTTACATAGAAAGTTTGGATGTCGTGTTCGCGGATGATATTGTGTTAATGGCGAAGGATAAAAAGAAAATAGAAAAAATGCTTAGTAGAGCAGGGCTGTAGTGTTAAATAATATTGTACCTGGGCTCTTATTCCTAGGCCCGGCTTAAAAATTATAATTTTCATATACTCCATACAAATTTATGGAAAGTTAGCATTTTTGGTGCCGGGAGTAGATTCCGCCCCGAGTACCAATTTGTCTTATATTGTTGATAAAAAGTGTGTGCCCTTTTGTTTAAAATTTATTGAAGACATCTTTTATTAATTAATTTACATTACCGGAATTAGTAACAAATCTGTTATAAATCTACTGTTTAATGAAATAAATTGCTAAAAATCATAAAATTTAACAATTTAAAATGCTTTTATAAAAATCAAATTATTATTGTTATTATTGTTAATTACTTTTTAACTGGTCACCAAACAAAAATATATTCGCTGCTTGTAAAAGCCAATAATGATTTATTATAATTTAATGAGCGAATATGAACAACACGGATTAATGAGCAAATTTTGCAACAGGCAATTTATTTCCAAATGGTATTTACTTCATACATATTTACCTAAATCCAATTTCTTTTCATCTCGATCGAAGCCGCGATTGAAGTTCATGATTAACGGCGAAAACAGTTACTGCGCAGAATTTTCCTGATGCTATGAGAATTAATTATAAATATTTTTCCTTACGTATAAACAGATAAATAACTCTAGGTTTAAATTATACATTTTGACGTACTCAATGGAAGCTTAAATAACAAGGATTTACATGATTCTCACCTGCTGTACAGATTTTTTATTATTGAAACATTATAAATTATAAAGCTAAAAAAAGCATTTGGGTTTAAGTTATTTTTAAAGCGAATACATAAATAGAGAGGACGAGCAAGTATATAAATTTATTCAAGAAAAATGATATATATGTAAGGTAAGGAAAAGAATATAAATACGAAATACTTCATTTTTAGACAGGTATGAGACAAACAAACATTTTGGATATTTGACTAATTATTTTGGCAAAATATATCATGCTACTACATACGCCCAATGACATTGAATCGCGTGACCAATTCGCATGATACACGTTTATGTTAATCTCTGTTTTACTATTTGTAACTTTGTTGATGAACGACGAACGAATGATAGATTGCGATGTCAATTGTCACAAGAAGTGCGAGAAACTCACGGCGAATTTATGCGGAATCAATCAGAAGGTGATTGTTGAAGCACTCGAATCAGTCAAAAAAGGTAAGGAATTTAAACAATTTATGATGAATTTAAAAAAAATATGAATTATTATTATTATTGTTTATCATTTTGATAGATAAATATATTTCTATACAATTTCTTTATAAAGAAATATTCAGCGGGCCATAAAACAAATAGTTCATCAAATGGTTATCTGCTCAGATTTTGTTTAAATAAATTTTTTAAATTTAAAATAAATAAAAAACAATGATAATTATTGATTTCAATATATAAAAGGTTGTGTAGCGTACATAATGTAAGACAATTAATCAATACATCAATAAAGTATTTGATAAATGTCCCACCAAGTTAATTACTTACGAAGTAAGCCGAAGAGAGGACAATCAAATCAAGTTACAACTTTATGATTGACAAAATTTCTTACTTTAGAAACATTTTATTCTTATTCGTTCATTTTATTAAATAGAAGGGATTAGAGCCGCATTTAGAAATAATTGCGCTCTGTGCCAAAAATGAGTTAACGCTCTAAGGGAAGATACACACGTAAAATAATATAATTTTCGTTTATTATTTCGAAATGCTAACTCGAAAAATGGGTCCCCTTTGCATTAATATGACATAACACAACAGAACATAAGTAAATCAGGCAATAGAGGTGATAGTAAACACAATGGTTGAGGCTTTCTAACCAGCGGCGTATATAGAGCTGACACACAATCAGTTTGAGACCGCTCGTAAAGAGACCTGATTTGAGTTTATCTTTAAAAAATGTAATTTAGAACCCCACTACTGCTTCTAACGGAATATCGCTGGGACACAAATCATCATCACTCGTCACAAATTAACTTAAAGATTATTTCAAAGTAACATCTTTTATTTCAGTAATTAAAAGCTGTAGTGTTGGTGTACTCACTTATTGGCTCCAACTTAGGGGGAGGGGGGATTTAGCAAAATATGCAATCTCAATAGGGGTGTGTGGCGGAATGGCTCAAGCCCTGCTTATTTTTCAATTCATTAACAAGGAAGAACTGCATTGATAGCCAGCGAGACTGTCGGGCGAGAAAAAAGTTAGTAGGCTGCACGATCATATGGATCATTTCGAAGTTCATTTGCTAATGTGCAACTATTGTTATATAGACAATAATATTTTTTCATTTAGTATTAGAATATTTTTTATTACCTTGAACGAACTATTTGGCTACTTTTTGCCTGATTACAATACAGAATTTATTTTCAAATTCAAGGAATAAGCAAAACTGGCAAGAGTACAAAACCTCAGACAACAGCCATAAAACAAAAGTTGAAAATAAATAATCGTAAATCTTTATATCATTTAAAAATTGTAAAATATAAAATAATCCAATCAGCATACAGTTAGAAGTGAATTATTGTTTATGTGCCAATGCACGAAATAAGACATTGAAAACCTACCTCTCTCAAGATGTCAGTCCGCCTTTTTTGCGTTTTCAATTACAAACGAAACAATATCAAAACAACTTTATACACTATAAAAGATGCAATCACGAACCGCAGACGAATGAAAAATAGAAATAAAAATAAAAATATTCGTGGAAGCTTCATGTAAAGTCAGAAAATCGGGTAAAGCAACAAAATGAAAGGAAAACTATAAAACGTGTGTCGTGCGGATTCCTATAACGAGAACTATAAATTAGAACTTGTCTAAACACTGTGCTTAATTTAGAGGTTAATTTTGCTTTTAAAGTTATAGTATATTTTGTTGAATGTATACGGTTGTCGACATGCATCACAAAAATTATAAGGACTAGATTTACCGTTTTAGTTTGAGGTTATATATATCTATTTTTTAATATATATTTAGATTTATAGAATGGTAGAGAATGAATTCATTTTTATATTGTATTTCTTACTTGTTCTCTCGATATAGGTCATAATTTTGTTTTTCGCTAATGACATGTAATACATCATTATTGCTTTAGGTCGGGAAATAGTAAATAACTGAACGAGTACTTAAAAAATACGCGCTTGCTCTGTGTACGAGGTTTCAGGAGTCATGGATACCTACTACATCAGTATAAACTTTACCCTAGCACCTGATAAGTCATAATCAATTAGAGAAAATATAGCGTGTGTCATACGTAGGGCTTCATACGTAGTTAGTGAGCATACCTATAACTTGTCCAAAACAGCAGTCGTCCTGAAAAACGTAGCTTCCTATACTTGTAACAAAATATATGTATTATAAATTATACTGCTATACATTGCCGGCATAAGGAACAATTTTATCTAATCAATAAATGCAAATAAAATTAAAAGTTCGAAGCCATATTTTATATCGCCTGCTAATAATAATTATGAAACTAAATTAGTTTTTTTAACGATGTTGATCAATTTTTAATTAATTTTTAAATAAAATACGAAAAGTTACCAGAAAAAATGAACAATTTTCTTTAATTAAAGAAGAAGAAAAAACTTAGATTGCTCTATATCGAGTTAGGTTATAGTGAGGAGTAAAAGCAAACGGCTTAAAATGTCATCCAATCCGACAGGTTATTAATCGCTCCATTATTACATTATAACATTTACTCTGATTCGTTTCCCATTTCGCAATCCGTCGAGTGCTGCTCGGTTGAATAAACATCGAGGCATTATGTAAACGTGAATTTTAAATCGTGCGATATTGGACGTGTCCAACTAGTCTAGAAACGCGTCCACCGTCTACGTAAAGACGACGCCGAACAAAAAGCGCTCCGCCAAATTATTTTTGGGCACATGCGGCGTCATGCCGCCTTGTCGCAGGACCACGTCACGCGCTCCACTGTCCATCTCAAATCTCCGTCAATACTCACAAAAATTGAATTTCAATGCCAATGCATCAAGAGTTGAATACTATTTCGAAACAGTTTTTATCAACTGTTGAAATGCTTTAAAGCACCGAAGCTATCGATCAAGCCAAAGAAAAAAACTGTTCAACAATGTTTTGGTTGTTAATTTATTTAGCAAAGACTACCTTTTGAAGTACTAATTATACAACTGGTAAGAACATATTAATTGATACTGCTATATGTAACCCGTGTGTAAGGTAGGAAATGCGTGTTTAATGAATACAATCAATCACTACAATGCATTCAAGGTCTTTATACACTTACTGCTGTCAAACTGTCAGGTGTGCCTCGTTTAGTGCACTGTGACCATCTTTGGGGTTTTGTATGGCATTTTCTTATTAGCAACAATTGAATATGGGATAAGATATGTGGATAAATTATAGTATTCCATGCGTTTGTAAAGGTGAAATAACTATTTCGCCTTCGGAGAAGCTCGTTTGGCTCAGTCGGGGCAGCAGACGCATATGGTTGGCCATATTGCAAAATCAATCAGTCAAATGTAAGTCACAAGACTTACTTGAAATTGAAATATATTTCATGCGTGATAGGTGTGTGCGGGGCTCCTTTAATTTAAGGGCCCTAGGCGCAGGCTAGTGTGCCTAAGCCTAAAATAGTCTCTACGCCTTCGGTTCGTTCCTTGACCTTCGCATACGTGATTATTATACCGCAATACGCACTACTCAAATAAGATACTATTTGAGTATATTTAGTTTCAGTCGACACAAGGATTTACGGAAGCTTTAACGCATAATCTGTGCGTAACATAACATTGAGTGGGATTTATAGCGAACTTGGTGGTTAACGGACTCGAACCGTACCAGCGCGGTTACATCGGATATCATAACAGATAGACACTTAGCGAGACAAATTGCCGCCGTCGCCGCCGCCATCACAATGACCGTTTACATACAAATACATTGAAAGCATATAGAATGTTAAAATATGTAAAATTTGTGAATACTATCTGATGTAATCCATAGCATGGTGACATTGAATTTGAAACTTGAAGATTTGTTACATTCACGCACGTTTACAGTTGTTAGTAATTTGTCAAGTTTAGTTTATTTTTCAGATTTTTTTCAAAAAGAAAAATTTGAATGAGAATTTGAGGTTATTGTATGAATCAATCTAAAATATGACGAATTTTATTTTGCGTGTTTAACGTCTTTATAATGTCTATAGAGATGATAGCATTGCGGTAAAAGTTCTTCAATGATTTTTGCTTTTAAAAAGTTTAATTTTCATATCATTCAATATTAGATTTTGACTCTTACAAGAACCACCCTATAACGATGACTCGGTGGCTTTAACTTTGCGAAATGAGACAAATTTTAACCCAAAATAATTCTAATCTGTAAAGTAGTTTTCAGAACATATCAAAAATCTCAGAAACTATCAGTTTAGTTTCATTAAGAGGCTCATTTACCTCTAAACTGATATTGGAAACCTCATGTTAGCGCCGTGTCTGATTGTAATCACACAAATTGAACTTTTTTTCCGTTTTTTTGCGTTATTTTAAAGCTGAAAAGAACTATGTTTCTAAAGTTTTACTTTTTCGAATTTTGATAAGGAAATATTTTTAAATTAATTTAGAAAACCTCAACTTATATATCGAGTTGGAGACAAAAATCGCAAATTTGACCACGGTACGGGTAAAATATCAAATACCCTGGTCGTAATCAGTCACGAGCCAAAACCAAATTTTTGTTTCATTTACTCAGGTCATAGTCATCAAAATCCAATCTTGTATTCCCGTCTTTTATTTAAAACATACGCGGCAGTACGCATTCGACCTCACATTTTTTTTACTCCCACTGCAACCTGGACCCCCAACGAAACAGTTTGTAGGGCAAATAAGCTTTTTAAAACCCAAAACCATGATTAGATATGAAGTGGAATGACTCAATAATTCTTCATTGTATAAAAACCTCATTTACTAATTACACTATCTTATCAAATCAATTAATATTTTTTAAATTATTTTGCATATTTGAAACTATTTCAAAGAAACAAAATCATATGGATCTACTTAGTGTTTAAAAGAAAATAAAAAAGAGATACCACATGTTGGTCTGTTAAACGCAGCATCCACTGTTGTCTTTCCTGCGATATTTTGAACCGTACGCGAATCATATTTTTAGCATTAGGGACGACACAGTAATCGTGATGTTAATTAACTTCATTTGCGTCAGCGCAAATCTGAACCACGCCAACAACCGACGCGTGTTGATTGTAAAACAAATGGCTCAATTTCTTTATATACATATGTATTTGCATCTATAAAAAAATCTTAGTACGCACGTCTTAAACTAATTTAGCAATGTAAACTGCTCAATTAAATGAAACATTTATCTCTTGCTTAATTACTTTGAATTTCTTTGAAAGTTATCTTTTATTTATGTACATGTCTTATTCTTATTTTTATTTTATTTTGTTTTAATACTGATGCAAATATACTGATTGAAGAAAAAAGTAAATTGATGGTAAATAAAATCTCAGTAAATTTGTTCAGGTATATAGTCTTTGGTTGAATTTTGTTGAATTTTCAATTATTCTTTTTTGGGGTGCGCTTTGCGTCCGGCAGGATGCACTGAACGAGACTCTCCAACCTCGAATCCGGCACGTAATCCGGAGCTGGTAATCGATCCTGAAGAGTTTTCAAATTCGAGTACGTTCGCAGGATTCCAACGTAGTGGGCGAATCACGCCGCCGGCTACAACGATACCCAAATTCTGCAAGTACAACGTTGAAGATTTCAACTTCCTTAAGGTGTTGGGCAAGGGTAGTTTTGGCAAGGTAAGTTTTTAAATAATGATGTAACATTTTTTACATTTTTATTGTTATAATTCAAATGATTAGAAAAAAAAAACAGAAAAGCAATGACTGGAAGAATTGATATCTCGGTTGTGATAATTTGAGTGATGGGAAGTATTTGAATGAAATTTGTTTGCAGGTGCTACTAGCCGAACTCAAAAACTCAGAGTATTATTATGCAATCAAGTGCCTTAAGAAGGATGTCGTCCTGGAAGATGATGACGTTGAGTGTACACTCATCGAGCGAAAAGTGCTCGCTCTTGGCACCAAACATCCATATTTATGTCATTTACTATGCACTTTCCAAACAGACGTAAGTATGTTTTGAATATATATTTAATAAAGACACTAATTTTTAAATCCGGTCTAGTGCAATTTTTTTATGAGTATGATCACTCAATATCAAATAGAATTTTGCCATTAACTATTAATTACTGGTAAAATTAGATGCTATCTAATTCCTCACGCATTTCTCAATTTTGAACAAGAATGAAGATTGAGCGTAGGCTTGCAACTTATTCTCGTAATATGTAAAAACTGCAAAGAAAAACCAGCAAGACTTGGTAAGGCGGGGAAAAAGTTTGAGGTCAAAACCTACATGAGAGAGGGATTTTAGCGCCACAGAAATAATCTTTATAATATCTCATATTTCTGCATATCTTTATTTGTTTGCCTGCTCAATGTATCTCTACCATGATGCATATTTTCCTCTTTAAATTTGTTTAATTAATTAATTAACTACTATTTTGTTTTTAAAGTGAAACCTGCTCTTTTTTAACCTTGTTATATATTATTAATGCACCCCATTATATTGTTTAGGCAAGTGCATGCATTTTGCGATCAAAATTTCTGACGAAAAATCGTGTTGTAGTCAAATCTTTTTGATTTCTTTGAGCGTCGGAAATGGTTTTCAAAGAAACACAAACTTTAATTAAATAATGAATATTGGAAATGTATATCTCAAACAAATTAAAAATGTTTTTTTTATTTAATCAATAAATTATCTAATTGTATAAATGAATCATTATTATTGTCCCTTAAGAGGCTTATTTACCTCCAAACTGGTATAGGAAACGCCGTGACTGATTGTGATCACACGAAATGAGCTTTTTTTTGCGTAATTTTTATAACTGCCAAAAACCATGCTCTTATTGTATTACTTTTTTAAATTTTGGTTTAGAAATATATTAAAATTAATTTTGAAAATTTCGAAAAACGTACTTTGACTTTGGCGGCTTGTATATCGGGTTGAAGGGGAAAATCGCAAACACGAACACGATTCGCGCGTATATTATTTATCGTATAATAATGTTAAATACCGTGGCCGAAATCAGACACGAGACGAAAGCAAATTTTTGTCACATTTACGCAGGCCATAGTCATCAAAATCCAGTCCTGTATTGCTGTCTTTTATTTAAAACATACGCGGCAATACGCATTCGACCTCACCTTTGTCTTGCTGCTGGCTTCAACCCGTACCCCCCGGAGAAACAGTTCTTGGATTAAACGAGCATCTTAACATAATCTTACAAAATTAATTCAGTTCAGTTAGCTAAAATGATTGGAGAAATTCGAAGTCCACAGTGTATACAATGAGTAGTAGTTATTTATGTAGTTTGAGTATACCTAATTAACTTTGTTGGCGGCTAAACATAGAACGACCTTCTACTATCAACGTATCAACAATGCACGTATTCAGTTTTAGGCATTTTTAATTTATTTTAGAGATTTTACCAGATGCAAAAAGAATCTGTCAACGTAGACATAAGTAAACTTACTCTAAAATTTAGTGATACAATTTCTGCATGTAATACGCTACAATAAGCAAAAAAAAATATTTTTTTGTAATTATTTACAGTCACATTTATTCTTCGTGATGGAATACCTCAATGGCGGCGATCTCATGTTCCACATTCAGCAATCTGGTCGATTCCAAGAACCGCGAGCGCGTTTCTATGCTGCGGAGATAA
>JARJDU010004012.1:0-20258 GCA_030264695.1 Lissagria laeviuscula
ATTGCAAATATTGATAAGTTAAGGTCTCTGTGACTTTATCGCTGAATAAAAATGTATATAGTAAACAACCTAATTAAATAGAAGTGTTAACAGTGTTCGTGTCTTAAGATGGTTATTTTCTTCAATCAAAGAATTTAAAATCAAGTTCCAAATATAATTTCAGAACAAAAATTATATCTTTGTGTTGATTGTTAATGTGGGTCAATGTATTGCAAACAGAAAACATAGTAAAGTACAGTCAGATTGTACTTTATGTTATTTAAAGAAAGAAAAATGCATAATCACATCACCACATCAGACCAATAATCAATAACTGCAAAGATATCAATAATATCAACTCTGTAATTCTGCTATGTGATATAAGATAGGATGCAATGCTGACAAGACATGAATGCTATGAATGATGATGATAATGATAGCTGCAAATGAAAATGCAGATGATTATGACAATGAAGATAATGACTAGCATGTAATGCAATGAAAATCTTGATAATCATGATAAGTGTTTGTTATCAGTGAAACGTGTTAATATCAAGGGCGGGCGGGCAGTGGGTAGAGCAGCAAAATACAGTCATGCTTTGATCGATGTTCTACATGAATTTGCTAACATCTACAGTAACGATCAGATCGTGAATTATGATTCACGATCGCGCGTCATTCATTCCGACGCGATATATGATGCATTCCGTCTACTAATCGGAAATCGCCATTGATCCACCAACCCTTTGAGATAATTACAATCAAAATATTAATTATCAATCTCCAAAACGACTTCTTTTTGTTATTTATCTCAAAGAACTTGCGGTAGACGCAAACTATAAGCATTCGCCATTCGGAATTTGGGCAATGCCACTTTTTAAAGTTTTTTTTATTATTATTATGATTGTTATTGGTTTTTGTTTTAAATTATGTAAAATTGGTTTAGATAATGATTTAAATTAAATTTATCACGAGCGAGCAAACGGGTTTCCACTTAAAAGGCAAGCCTCCATCGTTACCTGACAAAATGGAGCCTTGAGGTTGCAGAGAAAAAAAGAGATTCGAAAACGGGAAATTAGTCAAGCATTAATTCATCAAATCAATCTATCATTGTAAAAGTAGATTGTCAAAAAATACAACTTGCACATGTTGCTTTTACCCTATGAAGAAAAAATATTTTTCATCGCGGGTTTTATCAAATGCACGCATTGTCGCAGAGAAGAATCACAATTAGCAAATGGATTAAAATTGGTGAGATATTATTCGAATATAATCATTGATTATCCCATATTTATAATTATATTTATTAATTAATCATTTAATTATATCTGGGATGATCAATTATTGTGGAATATGTAAGAAAATTCAAGAAATCAAATCGAAAATACAAAATAATGCAAAATATTTGAAAGAATTGAGCCTTTTGTATGAATGCAGCAGCAAATTTGAATGCATGGGTAGTAGAAGAAGAATTAATGATAACACTCATAGGCATTACGCTGCTTTAAAAAGGTGCGGTAATTTGCAAAATAGTTGAATTAAGAGGCTCATTTACCGCCAAACTGGTATAGGAAACTGTGACTGATTGTGATCACAATAATTGAGCTCTTTTTCCAATTTTATTTTGCGTAATTTTATATCTGCCAAAAACTAAGCCCTTATAGTTTTACTTTTTCGAATTTCGTATTGGAAATATTTTAAAATTAATTTAAAAAATCCCGAAAAAGGTACTTTAACTTTAGCGACTTATATATCGAGTTGAAGGCAAAAATCGCAAATTCGACCACGCTATTGTAAAAATATTAAATACTCTGGCCTTAATCAGTCACAAGCCGAAAGCAAATTTTTGTCCCATTTTCTCTTGCCAGTCATCGAAATCCATCTTAGTACGCGGCCATACGCATTCGACCCTTTCCTTGGTGCCTGCTTCAACGCGAACCCCCAGGAGAAACAATTCGTCGGGTAAATGAGCCTCTTAAGTAAAAACAAAGAGACAAATAATCTTATCATCCATTCTCGATTCATATGTAAGGAATGTTACATATGTGCGTGATTTTGATACATTCTGCGAATCTATTCTAAACTGATTTACAGATCTATGTATTCTAAGAATGTAAATGACTATGAAACTGTCGACTGTTATAGATACTGCTATCAACTGTCATGAAACTAATTAATCTATTGTATAAATAATTAATTCCTACAATCCAACTATCAATGAACCTATCAAATATATACGAAATATCTCTATACCAATTCTGTAATATCAAAGAATTATCATAAATCTAAATCAATAACAATTGTAAGAATTCTCATACAAAATCTGAACTTACCTAATCCAAATGGTTTAGAAGGAGGCACTTCCGAATCCTTGGTGAAATTTGCTCTAGCACGAAGAGGATTCGATCCAAACTCACTGAGCTCGTTAACGCTTTCTGACCGAGACATGTTCAGAGACTCAGTACTGGTGTCCAATCGCATAAGCTAAAAAAATATTCATTAGTATCACCTCGATACAAAAGCAGAATGTGATACGAATGACTCAATGGGAAACCACAGCACAGACAGACACACAAATGAGGCAAGGCAAACAAGTGTGAGCACAAATGCACATACCCCATTTCTCGTCTCCAAAGCCTGATAGTGCAATGTACATGTACAAAGAACGTTATGAAATACGAACATACGAACTTGTCAATGCTTCAAGAGTATTATAAATTACCTGAGAGAAATTTGGTACCGACGCTGTTTTCCTCATTAGAGGTTGTCCCTTCGCCTGAAGAAGTTCCTTCACTGCTACACTCTGTCGCAATCTATCCAAAGTAAGAATATTCTCTACTGCTGACACCCCTCTGGTGTATTTTTCTATAAAAAAAATCATTTTTTTAAATATACCCCGAATACTAGAGCTAATTTTCATTAATTACCGATATAAGTCTCCCCATCAACGAGTGAAGAATCAACGCCGGAAGCAGCCAACTGGGCCAAAGATTCACGATCTTCGAGTTCTTCACTAGCCTTAGGAATATTGGAAACCACCTCGTAGGTAACTCCAGATTGTATGATCACGTCCGAACGCACAATGCGTCGTTTAATTCGATCCGTCAAACTTTGTCGTTTGTAAATGTTGATGGCGAGTCGTTTACGCAGCACAAGATTCATGGGTGCAGGATGAGAAAGTCGCACCGTCGTCCTGAGGATTAAGTACACACGGTCGTTGGCTGAAAGCAATGAATACCAAATGAGGAAGGAACATCGACGAAAAATGGACTGACATCAACGAAGGGGATGCCAAGAATTGAATAATTTATTCTCACTCACGATCTGTAATTTTATTCAGGAGAACACTATCATGGATGGAGGAATCCCACGAGGCCACGGCGCACACGTCTTTCTCTAGGTGTTGCAGAATATGCAATTGGTAGAATTTGTTACCGATCTCTTTCGACAAGATCGAGTTAACGCCGCTGATTGAAACTTCTTCACCAGATTGGTGAGTAGATAAATCATCGGCTGGAACATTCAACATTTATTATTTTCTGATTTGATCTAAAATTATGTGGTTCGTTACCATTAAGATCCAGAAATAATACTGGAACATAGGGCTCCATGCCAGAAGGTGGATTCCAAACTGCAGGTGCACCTGGTATACCAGATCCAGGATTAGGAACAAGCACTCCATTCCTCTCCTCAGTCAGATTCACCCATTGGTCGACCAAACTCTGTTCGCGTTCATTATCCGCCTCGGATTTATCCGCCTTATCAATCAATTTCTTAATCTGTTGATCTAAATATTGCCTTCTACGCATCAAAGCTTCACTCCACTTTTCCCTCAATACAGTTAAGTCCTCCTCTTGATACGAATCCAATGCCTTTTGCAATCTATTTCTTACCATAACGCTACCCACTTCAATATTCACTATACTTTGACAAATAATAGGCAACGTTCCCGAATTTTGAACAGGTCGGACTCGAACTTGAATCCTTCTCTGCTGTCCCTGTCGCAACTGATACACTCCCCCAGTAAGCATATCCGCCTTCGAAACAACCTCAACAGGAGCATATTCCCCTTGATCATTTAACTCCTGTATCTCAACCCACAGTTCGATTTTCCTTGTAAGTTCCGACCAGCGATCGGCCAGCGACCGCGCCTTCGCCAACTGCTGTTGCTCCACCTCCCATCCAGGTTTTGTCCTCGAAAAACCTGCACTTCTATGACCCCAAACTTCAATACTCAATGCACCTTCTGAACAATGCTCTAGAAATTCCTCAGTTATGTGAACGGTGAATTCCTTTTCGTGGTTAAATTTCAAAGAGTCTTTCTGACTGGCGAAGATATGATGCTCCGGATGGTCGACTTTCGGAGGAATCACTGTGAATTCTGGATGATTCCAGAAAGTATATTGACAAAATACGAAATGAGAAAGGGATAATGGTAGACCGGAAGCTTGCTTAACATTGACGCGGATTGTCACTTGCTGGGAACCGATGTCGTCATCATCTTCGTCATTGCTGCTTTCGGAAGAGCTGTCCGAACCTGCTGCGCACATTCGATCTTTTGGCAAAACGCCAGCGACGCGGGCCAATTCCACCTGTTGAAATAATACAAGTTCGCTGTGATGTTCTAGAATTGACTATTGATCCTAATCTGTACGAAGGCGTACCTGTAATCGACCTGTGACTTCGCCTTGTTGGCTTATAATCGGTGTATGATAATCTAGGACGACGTCTTCGAAAAGACACTCTAGGAAGATGTTTGCCACGCCGATGAGGTTGTGGTTCTCTTGCGATTCGTAAAAGGGATCAATTTTTGAATCGATTTCACTCTACAATTGAGAAAAATTCGTAGAAAGTAATCTTGTACAAGTTACATGACCTGGTTTTTACTATTATAGTCATATGAATACAAAAACATAAAAAGAAAATAAACCAAGACATACCTTAAGATCCTTTTGTCCCACCATACGTTCGTCATACATCTCCCTCATATCAATTAGTTTGTTTTCCAGTTTGTCCATGCTCCACACTTGGCTGGCGACGTTCAAGCGTTTCACTAGAATCGCAGGCTCGCTAACAAACGCTCCTTTCTGAAAGTAGGACAAACATCAGGCGTTCATAAACCCAAATGTTCATTTTCCTTCTAAATGCTTTCTATGTGAAGTGAACTTTAAGATTTAATTTCACTCACCTTTCTGTTTGGACTAAGATTCGCTGGTGGTATCTGCAATGTAACACTGAATTTTGTATGCCTTGCCATTTCCTCCGACAGACGATTGGCTTCTTGTACCAAGGAATTAGCCTTCAGAATATCGCACTTTAACTGTCCAATACTCCTCTTGAACATTTCATCTACGCGCATCTGTGTGGTAGGTGTACATGGGGCAGTTTTGAATTTAAAAGGGTCATAAGCATAGGGAGGATACGGTGTCGTGGGTGACATGATACTTCTCAATTGTTGCAGCTGACGCTCATATTCCTGTCGTTGTTTCTCCAACGCTACTTCTTTATCCTCTTCGTGCTGTCGCTCAAGTCTTGAAATCGCTGCTTGGATCGGATCATTACTCAATTCGTTCAACATTAGCTCGTCCCTAGCAAAATTGTAATCGATGTATTGCGCTGGTGTCTGTGGTTCAGAAGCAGATACTGCAATCAATTAATAAAAATTTTAAACCATATCAATTTATAAGTAACACCATGTACATACATATCGAGCGCGGACAATTAACTCTGAAGAAATGATGATTGCCCCAAACAATCCTATCGCCATTTTTAAGCGGCGTCACGGTAGATACTTGTGATCCGTTGATATATGACCTAGCGTTAGCCAACGGTTCCAAGAACAAACAACCCTCGCGAATGGTAATGATACAATGCTCAGGTTGAATACCCAAACCGGACAATTGTATGTCCGGTTCGGGACCGGTGCCATTTGTTTTAGCGCCCACCACGGTCTTTTCCTGTAATTAGATGTGAGTGTTATTATACAGTCACTTAATGACGCCATTACGCCCTCGAGACTAGTAATAGTTGACTTAACGCAACCCCAAATCACCTACCTTTAGGTAATAAACGAGTAATTCGTTGAGACACGGATCCGCGTTGAGATTGACCAAGTAGAATTTGTTTTTCTCCACTTTGATGCCAGAATCTTGAATGCTAATGCCCATTTTTTCAAGGGTTTGTTGTCGTTCGTTCTGGATTCGTTCGGTTTTCTCGAGCTTCTGTTCCCAGGTTTGGGACATTTCCTTGTAGAGTTTCTCACTCTCTTTGAGTTTATTGTTAATGTCGATTTTTTGTATATCGCCTACTGGAGAGCCCTGTTTGAAGATACACAATACAAGTATGAATTTGAGTGGATATTTCAGAGAATTAAAGACAAACCGTTGCGTGTTTAAGCATCTCCTTTAATGCCTCGACTTCTTGCCGTAATTCACGGATAATTCTAGCATTGGGATCTTCGTTGATAACAGCATGGTTGACAATGCGTTTCGCCCGATCGGCGTATCTTAATGTAGATAAAGTCTCCTCGTAGTTGTCAGCGGCTGGAGAAATGGTAGCAACCATAACAGTTCGACTATTGCCACCGAGATTGTCCTTCAGTAGCCAGGTAAGCACCGAATCGCGATATGGCACGAATTTATCTTTGTTTTTACTCCCCGTGGACTGGTCCGCCAGTTTGGATATGACTAGACCCAATGTAGTTAAAGACCTACACTCCGATCAACAACAAAATGAAAGCATTTATTAAATCAAGCCAGCAAAATATTATAACTTGAGGATATTACTTATTTATGTTGGAACCTTCCTTCAGTCGTTCTCCTACTGCCCCAGTCTTCACAGCACGCTCGGATCCAGCTAAATCCACTAACGACATCCTACTCTGCTTTTCGCCGCTCACCCCTGACTTGATATCAGTTAGAGTCTGAGTGAGAATCACCGTGAACACAGCGTGGGAACGCGAAGATTCGCTGTTCATGTTTGTGGCAGCCACTGTACGCGATTTGTTGCCTTCCGCCATGAGATTGTCGATGTCCTAGAAGAGGTGAATCAATGGAATCATTCCAGTAAGAGGCATAAAGCACCGCCGAAAGCATGTAACCCTTATCAGAACTTGCGCTCGCACCCTAGGGAAGAACGTAATTTGTTGCTGAAGTCGTAACTTACTTGGAAAGCCGTGACGGCCAATTGAGACAATCCATCAACGTATGGGCCGAGTACGTTGTGTTCGCGGACTTTTAGCGATTGCTTATTGGTCTGTGGATCTAGGAGATCGTGCACCTTCTCGTTGTAGATCTCCATGTAGCTGACTTCTACTTTGTAACTTAATTCGGAACTCTGTTGTTTGGCGATTATGTCGAAGAGCGTGTCGCATAATCGCGGGATGAGACCTTTGTTATCTTGGGCACCCATCATTGTGTAGGATTTTCCGGAACCTAGCAAAGTAATAATAAAATATAATATGAACGAGATGATTCTTTTTCTATGTAAAAAAAGTAACTAAACACTTTACATTTCCAATTGGTGACTCGTAATTAAAACAAATGAACGCTGCGACAAGTTATAATTGTTCGATAGCATTGCAAGTGACGTAATAGCAATTTGCGTGTTTTAATTAACGCTTGTAGAGCAAAAACACAATTATTTTCCTAGTACAAGCACAAAACGAATTTTCCTAGCAGGTGAAGATAAAAGCCTGCCTGCTGTTCACCATATTTAATTAAATTCCATTTAAATGTTAACACTTTGAGGTGATGCTTACTTTAAATAATATCTTAACTAAGAAAATATTGTATGCAAACAACATACAAATAAGGTAGTCAAATGTACAAACAAACTCAATTAAGTTTGTTAATGAACTGTGTTAGTCGTCTGACCTCTAACGTTTTAGTTTCCTAATCGCCACATCAATAAAAACGCTAGAAGAAAACATCAACAACAACAATAAATGGCAAGGGAAATTTAATTAAGCAAATGTGCGAAATGTGCGGCGCCCAGAACTAAAACGAGGGAGTGTTGTAACGCTCTTTAACACGCGATTTTCTTGGTTTTCCTGTTGTGTTCCCTTCTGTTCGTAGTTTTTGCCTTTAGTTTCTTTTTACTTTACTATTATTGTGTATGTATCATCTGTGAGAATGACTATAGCTTGTGATCGTTGTGGATACCGAAGAAAATGAAAAAATAAAAGTGTGGAAAAGCGTTGAAAGGTACGCCGAAAGGTGAAGAAAAGATGATGAAAAAGAACAAACGAGAATTATTATTATGTGGAATTTTCACGTTTCAGCAAGCAAAAAATGTGACAATAGAAATGAAAATCCAGGCTTATCCTCATCTAGTTTTTCATTTCTTAGAATTTCATTCGAGTCTCATTATTTCCAGCAAAGAAGAAGCGCAGTCGGTTAAAAATCGCATTTAATTTTAACATTTTTTTTTGTAAATTCGCTTTGAATTATTGTCGAGAGAATGGGATTTCCCAGGTTATGGCAAAGAATAAAGAGACTTGGTGTAAATTAGGCCGAGGAGAGAATACTTGGGAAGCTGGGAAATGGAAGTAGGCTGTGTGTGCACCCTTAAGAAAAAGCAATTTTCAGAGCGATTAGAATAAGAAGAGTGGAAGAGAAACGGCACGAGTAAGTTGAACGCGGGCGCAATTTGTGAATTTTACTAGTTACACGCTAAGACAATATAACGCCGTGCCGAGTTATTTCAAATTTCTACCAGCATCTCTGGGTTTTAATGAAATTAATAAATTTTCATTGTTATGACCTACATAAGCAACATGTATTCATGTTTATGCATAAAAATCTTCTTAATTAGACTTTAAATTTTAACTAGTTTAATACGGTAGATAAAAAGTTCAATTCGATTGTAAAATTGAAATAGATAACATACCAGTTTGTCCATATGCAAATATACAAGCGTTGTATCCTTGGAAGGCATTGTCAAGGATATCTTGACCCACGCATTCGAAGACTTTTTCCTGGGATGCAAAACCTTCTGTGCCCGGTTCGATTGAATTGAAACAATGATCGAAGGCAAATGTTTTGGGTTGTTTTCTGTAAAAAAAGAAAAATATTATAATTTGCATATGTTTCAGTCGTTTTATTTTCTGCTGTGAGTCACCATTTCATTTTTATTCATTTACAAAATAAAATTTTATTTGTAATGTTCTACCCAGTTTTAAACCTGTAGTAACACCCCTAGTTTATTCTAGGCATTATCATTTTTATTTTCAGTATGCTGCATTATAAAACGGAAAATAAAACATTACAACAGCCCAAATATATAGCGAAATGGTGTTTTAGTTTTCCTTTTTTTTGGTTCAGCTATTGTTCTGTTTTTGTTTTATTTCAGTTCACTGCGAAGTAGATAACACCAAATGTTACGTAGGGTGGTTTTTGGCCTAGTCTGCCAACATGCCACATACATTTTGAATATTTTAATATATTTCGCATTTGCTACTAACGTATTTCCATATTATTTCCCTTGTTATATTATGTCTTTTATGTAGTTGTATACTCGTGCATGTTGCACGAAGCGAGGAAATTTCAAACAAGAGTTTGAACTTTTTTTTATATTATTTTTTGCGTCTCCTGCTGCTAGTCTTTTGGTAAATTATGCAATTTTTAGCCTGTATCTTTGCCGCACAAAAGAAGGTATTAACATTTATTTAGGATTAGTTAGAAAAGTGTGGGTAATTGTTAAAATAGAGCAGCAATGAATGCAAATTGCTTCGTTTAAATTAAACTGCGCTAATAAAATATAGATAAAAGTCATAATAGTAGAACTTCTATTGCTGATTTTTAAGAGGCTCATTTGCCTCCAAACTGGTTTAGAAAACTCCATGATAGCGCCATGAGTGATTGTGATCACACTAATTGACCTCTTTTTCAAATATTCTTTCTGCGTAATTTTATAGCCACCTAATCGGAAATATTTTAAAATTAATTTAGTAAATCTCGTAAAATGTACTTTAACATTAACGGCTTATATATCAAGTTAAAGATAAAAATCGCAAATTCGACCACGCTACGGGCGTATATTATCTATCGCTTAATAATGTACTTTTCGAATTTTGTAAAACTATTAAATACACTGGCCGTAATCAGTCCCGAAACAAATTTTTGTCCCAGTTACTCAGACCACAGTCATCGAAATTCAACCTTGCATTGCTGTCCTTTATTTAAAACATACGCGACATCATTTCCTTGCTGCCCGCTTCAACCCGGACCCCCCAGAGACACAGTTCGTCGGTAAATGAGCCTCTTAAGCAAGAAAATAGTGAGAGAAACACTTAGAATAATTTAAAATTTATATCAAACAACATATCTTGTATTATCCCTTGTCCTTCGCTTAAATAGAATATGTACAAATCATGAATACTTAAAGCCAATCCACCTAAACCAAATCTTGCTAGTAAATCTCAAATCGATTTTCTTACCGAGTTCATTCATCCATTCGTCTGCTCTCGTATTTCTTTCCCTTTTCTTAGTGATATATCTGTCTAATGTTAAGCTTCTTTTATCTACCCAATCGAACGTATACATATTACTCTTCCCAACTTTCTTAACAATACACGAAGGAATGATAAAAAAAGACGAAGAACTAACTTAACCAGGAGTTGTGCCACCAGTGCAAAAAAGTACGAAACTCTTTATATACTTGTATAAAAACCAGGTAGTCAGAAAGGTGAAAAAGGCACGAGTCACATAACTCTGATTTCATAGAAAAGGCCTCCTGCAGGACGTGAGTCCTTTCATGAAACCCGCACGTGCTTTGAAAACTCATCCAGGATTCTAGCTCTAGACTATGCATGCTGCTGCCTGCTATACGTAATACGTGCAATGTCCATATTGGGCATTGTTAAAAGTTTGCGATAGGATATTATACCAGGACCGTATTAAACTAGTACTTTCCCTCTATGGGAGATAATAATAATCGTTTTTAGTAAAGGAAGGAAGAAAGTTTAAGTTAACTTTTAAACTTTTATGAAAAGGACATTTCTTTTAAGGTTATCTACTAGATAGAAACTTGTTTTTGCTAAGAAAAGTAAATATTTTTTACACCTTGGGAATATGTCGATGCTGGCAAACACATTAGATGTGTTTAAGGGTGCGTAAAGGTAAGGGTAACGGTAACACGAACACCACCAACAGGACGAACAACTTTATCGTCGAAGCACTTTCGCGATAAATGGATTATAAATCCTCATTTAGTTCGTAAACGGTTTTCCCTTTACGAAAGCGGCTTTGCAATGGGAATCCTTTAAGCTCTTTCAAGCTTTTTTCATTTGTTATTTGATAGAATGCACTTTCATTAAAGTTGTTTCCCTAAACATTATTATAGTTATACTAGAATTCCTTCTTTAAATAATACCTAAATACACTTTTCAATTAAAATTCTTAATTAAAACTAAAGAAGTTGCATTATTCCCACATTACAATTGAAACTTATTTACTCAAACTATTGTAGTAAAGCGTGAACGAATGGAATCAACGTTATGTACACAACCTACCAACTACATAAGCACTTATATACTTATATGCACATAATACTTATGTACCTTTCTACAAAGAACAAGCATATCAGTCAACTGCGCTTGCAGCGTGCACAGAAGCCAGAAACGAACGGGAATACACAACAAAGTTGCGTCTGTGCCCGACGCTGCCGCCACCACCCGCATACCAAATCGATATATACAAAACCACATCTACCATATAGCAATATATCGCTGGATACATCACGCGTTCAAAGAGGACTTTCGACATTAAACAACAACCAATGTATGTGTGTATAGATTTCGATGGAATCATGAATCCGGCAGCGACAATCGTCGTTCCAGCCCTAATGACGAAATCGATACCAGTTCGCATTTTTAATGACGCCTTTGCTGTAACAACATGCCTACTGATAAGTACAAATGTGTACAGGCAATATACATATAAATAGGATTATTAGGTGCTGCTTATAATTACAGAGCATGTCGCTATATGTATATATACAGCAGTGAAAAATTAGGTAAAGGGTGAATACTACAATTAATAATGAAAGAATTGAGATTTATTTACTTTGGATGAAAGGAATTTTTGTTGATAGAAAGTATTTAATATAAATATAAAAAATGCAGCTTTTTAGTGATAACAGTGACTATAGATTAAACCAAACTTTAAGTCTCTTTTACACGAAACCATATTTTTAAACTGGCTGCAAGGAAATCTCGGGTCTATCCAACCGATTTTCCTCAACCTTTGCTTCCAATACGTAAAAATAAATTCTCTATCATGTAACATAGCCCCTTTTTGAATATGATTTTATATGAGCATTTAAAGGTCGATTTTTAGATTTTTTTTTAAATAGCCACCATTTTAGTATATATTTTTTTTAATTTCGAAAAAACCCCAAACTACATGGTAGAGAATTCAATTTAGTTTTGAATTTTACAAGTCCGGTTGTATTTGATGTTGCAGTTCTACGCAAACCACGTTTTTCTCAATAAAATTCAAATATCTTAAAACATTCAAGAAAATTATAAATTTACGAATAGCCTACAGTAACTAAACAAGCATTAAATTTTATATACAAGCAGTAAACAAAGAGTATATGTTTACATCAATAGTTAGCCTCCTTCGACAAGCAAATGTTTGCAGTGTTAGTCGACTCGTTGACGAAGGATTGAGGAAGCAAGGAATAAGTAACTGAAACGAAGGCGAGGCACACAGCAAACATCAGTAACTTAACTGGTAAATCGAAATGAGGGTTGGTTGCTTGCTATTCACATTTCACATGCGAAACAAAGGACGACCGTCTCGAGATGTTACTCCTAACCAACCAGGCAACCAACTCCGAAATAACAACCTTCCTTCCAAACGCCTGCAAACTGTTATTTCCAGTATTAACAGCAAGGCGGCGCTGAGTTTTCCTGCAATTTCCGCAGTTCGAATTCCTCCTAAGTATTCGTATCTATATACTTGTGTCGTATGTGGTTTCACAACATGAATGACTGCTTCCACATTGCGAACTCGTTTTTCATAAATAATCCTTTGATTAAATGCTACAAGAAGCAATAATTGCTATTATTGCCTTATTATAAATTGGGGGAAATGGATTTTCGGATTTTATCAGCGATGTGCAGGCCTATTTCCTTTAACTCGCGATGCGGTTAAAAGTTCATTTAAACTTTTCATGCAGAGCTGAGGTTACTCGGTTAATGGTTGCGAATGTCAGTTTCAGTTCTTGGAGTCGAATTGAATTGAAAGACTCGATGAAACTCAAAAGTTGAAATAATAATAGGGAAATAAAACTAAAACTGAAGTTAAAGCAACTGAAAACTAGGGCAGGAAACTAAGTAAAACAGAAAAGTGTAATTTGGGAAATTGGAGGCGGTAAGAAGATGACCAATTAATTTATAGTTTAAATTATGCTGAACGGCATTCATTTTTGGGCGGTTAGGTATAAAATAAGAAGCCGCCAAATATCTAGTCCTTTACCCTTGCCCAGCAAGTGAAACTGTTTGAATTGCGTTAACTGGTTGCAAACAGAAATAGATTTATGATTAAACGATTGATGACTCACCAGTACACATCTTTAACAACACAAGAGAGTTAAATATACATGAGAAGCTTCTGTTAGTCATCGAAATATGTAAAAGTTACGACTTTCTTAAGGAATATGAAAATATTTGGTGTTGGTATCAGTTTTAGCAGTTAATTCATGCAGATTGTTCAAATTTGTGACATTTGTATTATAGGAATATTTTATTTCTATCATGGAAATAATTGATGAAATCGCCATTAATATTAATAACTCAGTGTATATGCATACTCATAGTTAATAGATTTATTCATTATTTATGCATGCAAATTAAATTGCAAATGTAAAACTATTTCAATTACATCTTAGTGTAGGTAATTTCAGAAGTTGACGGTATACAATTACCCTCTTCGAATTATAATATAAGCAAGAGTTATATTCCAAACATTAAGAGGCTCATTTACCCGACGAACTGTTTCTCCGGGAGGTCCGTGTTGAAACGGGCAGCAAGAAGAAGGTGAGGTCGAATGCGTATAGCCTAAGATGTTTTGAATAAATAATTAATAAATTCATTTGAATAAAAAACTATGGCCTGAGTAAATGGGACAAAAATTTGCTTTTGATTAGTGACTGATTACGATATTTGGTATTTTTGCAAAATTCGACGAGTCCGTAACGTTGCCGAATTTGCGATTTTTGCCTTCAACTCGATATATAAGCCGCTAAAGTTAAACTACGTTTTTCGACATTTTCTAAATCAGTCACGGCGCTAACATAGAGTTTCCTCCAATTTAAAGGTGAATGAGCCTCTTACACATTATTTCATACTTTCTGAACTATAGTAATTAAGGTAGATAAGTAACCTATAGCCAAGGCAAAATAAAAATTACTTTCTAAATTCTTTGATTGCAACAATGTACTATAAACGATTTTATAATTTCTTTATAATCCTTTCCACCGCAGTTTTTATTATTATCATAGTTTTACTACTCTTGTAGCAATATAGTTTTTCTAGTGTTGCGGTTACATTATTTTATGTAATTTGCGCGTGTTTGCGGTACTCTCTCGTGCGCGTTAAGTAATTTGTTGCCTCACATTTCTCACGCAAATTGCGCTTGTTTGCGTTTCACGTAGCATTTTCTTCGTATCCTCCTACTTAACGCAACAAAATAAATAGTTCCTTCATTTTGTATTTTATCATTCATTTAAAAAAAAAATGCAAAAAGCTTTACTTGTGTTTTATACAAATTTTTATCTATTTCCATGCTTGTATTGCCCTTTTCATATATCACTCGCATGCATTCGAATATATTCCCCCGCAGCAATTCGAATCATCCGGAAAATTGTACTTTGTTCCCGACACGAGCAGAAGCGCTCAGGAAAAATGAAAGAAAGACATAAAACTAAACGAGTGCGCTGTGCTCCCGCTGCTGCATGCGCATTCTCATGAAGATGTGCAGAGGAAAAAAAGCAAAAGCAATGAACGAACGAAGGATGGAGGAACATATAACATGCGAAATTCAATTTGCGGCATCCTTTCGGATTGAATCATACTTTGAACGTATAATATACGCATCTGACGATAGAAAGAAAATATGAAACTGGCGTAAACTTCGTGTAAAATATCGAAAAAATTGAATATATCGTGAAACAAACAAAAATATTTTATATATCTCTATGTATAGGTAGGATACAGCATGGTAGCTGGAAATAGATTCGATACTTTATATTCCACCGACGTTTTTAATACAACAGGGGTGTGAAAATACGTGTATTTTGTATAAATTAGTTTACCTAATTGAAAATCGTACGTGAGATATAATATTCACTTAGATATACAAATTATGTCAATTTTTAATTACACACTTACATCATAGAACAAGACATGAATAATTATACTTGACAAAGCAAATAAATCATCAAAGTGCGTGAAACAAAATTTAATTTGATTGGCTATAGAGAGAATGCGAAGCGAAATTAAAACAGCCCCGGCAAGCAGCGGCATGAAGATGATTAATATTATAACAGGAAGATCATCAACATTTACATCAGAATGAGTAGCAATTCCAGCGGAAACTGACAGAAGACAAGATAAAGACAAACCATGCCGTACAACGCCGCGAACACACCAAAATCCATAAAATTTCACTTTGTGGAAATCGTGAATTGTGGAAATGTAATAATTACGCAATGAAATAATAAAATAAGGAAAGTTTTGATGCGTATTCACGCTCTAATAATATTATAACAATTTTCCAATGTATATGTATATTAAAATTTCCAATATTACAAGCTATTAACATGAGAAGTCAACTACTGAACGAGGTGTTCAAGTCTCCCCCTTTTATATAATTCCATGAGGGTGCTACAAACCACGCCTACTCATAGAACTTCCTACTACTGTCGTGCTTTTAATAGAATTATTTTTATAAGAAACATATTAATAGGTGAGTGCAGTTCAGATACTCGAAGTATAACACGATTTCCCTAGCGAGACAAGAGCCAATATTTCCTGTAATTCCTGCTGTTACTTTACCGGTCGAACTTCGAAATAATTGCGTTGTTATTGTATCCGCCACGTCTTGCCGTTCATACAGTTTCACGATCTGATTGCTACCGTAATGCTTTTGACATTTCTATAGTCATATATAGTAATCGCGATAGATAATATAAAGCAACAGACACACTTTGCGAATCGACCTAGTTGTGCAATTAATTGTTGGTTGCATCATGGATTATTGTAGAAATAGGAAGCTCGCATATTTAGCTATAGTTAATTATTTAATTGTTAGCGTTTCTTGTTATTCGCTTAATAATTAACATCATAGCTAATTTATGTGTATCTATTTATAATTTGACTTTATTTTCTTGGATTGTAGTATCTACTGAAGATGACATTCGAGTGCATCTGCAACTGATGTTAACTTAATTAAATGTCAATTAGGTATTGTGATATGATGAATTGCTTAGTAATTAACAATTCTAATTATTGTACATTTAACTGAAAAGTTGCTTTTTATCATATAGTTTTATAAATATGTTTTTTTTTTCTCTTTGAGGAAATTGACAGGAAGCAGTGAAGGAAATGAAATTCGTTATCGTGATCAAAAAATTAATAAATAACTATAAGGAATTTCAATATATAATTTTTATAAATAAATCTTTGAGATCTAGCCTCCATCATATTTCTCTTGCCTGGCACTTCAAATAAAAAATCCTTAGCGTCCTTATTTCCTGCCCTAAACCCAAGTTTTCCTTCCCCATTTTAAATCCTACAACATAAAATCGAATTCGTATTTTCATCCCTTATTTATTCGGATATGTTATTAGATACATGTTATTTATTGCACGCGTGTAAAGTATACGGAAATTGTAAAACGAACTCAAAAAAAATATCAAAAAGATAGAAAAAAAAAAGACGGAAAAAAAGAAAAACGACGAAGATATAAATAGTAAAAGAAAAAGTAACTAAAAAAGCAGAAAACCAGCAATTTTCTTCATCTAGTTGACGATGTTTTCAAGGATTTGTAAGTATTTGCGAATACTATTGGAGCGCAATGGCATAGCACTAGCAAACAATTTCCTTTATAATGCGTTCGATCTATTGGAGCATTTTCTATTTTATTGATTTTCCATTTCCATTCCGTGCAGAATCTATATCTATATCTACCCATAGAACATATATCTATTCTACGCCTTTCACAAGTTATGCCTCTTGTGGTTCTCGGTTATTTCTTATAAGTTTTTTGCTTCTTTTCTTGTTTTCCTGCTAGAATATGTGAAATATTAGGATCTAGCCTAAAGAAGATTACTTTCAATCGTGCGCAATTTATATCCATATGAAGAAATACATAAATATACATTTTCTCCAATTTTTACATTAATATTAAAACAAAACTTTTATTTCCATTTCCTTTGCATATTCATGTTGATGTTTCCGCCATAAACTGCTTTTATTGTTTGTAATACTAATATGCAGACTATATTACACTATATTCCATTTTTTTATGATTCAATCCCTAGAGAATCTTAAAAAAGAGTAATAACTTCCATTTTAATTAATGTAATGTGCCTTGAGACAGACCACTAGCATGAAATATTTTTCCAATAATAATAAATTCAGATGGGGATGACCTATGTCTACGCAATAATGAAAGCATGTTTATACTATCCATCTTTTCTTACTTTTTTCCCCTTTTTTAACATGTTTACGTTAAAGGATACTAACGAGGATCATATTTACATAAAACTTTGGAGTAAAAAGACGAAAATATATGAAAACATTGACCTTTGGTAGGTATACTTATAAGAAAGAGTCCTGGCGAAGTTTACATTATAAGAAAATACGTGTGGAAAAGTATACATAGCGGTAACATAAACATTTCTCATATTAATCTTAAATGAAAAAAAATTTTGTAAGGGATAATGTTTCTATTTATAATTTTTGAATAGTAACCATAAAAAAATTGAAGAAAAACAAAATCATTTCCTTGTTATTTATCAGCAACATTGACGATTTTTATTTGTTAAAAAAATATTTGGGTGTTATTTGTTTAAAAAAAAAAATTGCTACTTGTTCTTTCCCTATAGACAAATAAACTATTCATATTTCACATTTTTCGTCATAACATTTTCATGAATTTTATAACATCATCTAGATATATATCATGCGAATTTTTACCGTCACAAGATTGATGACTAAATGGTTATGACTACTATACCACTAAGAAAACCACATTACATAGTTATCGTGAGGTGAGGTTACATAGAAGTGTATCGATCGTAAAACTAGGCCAAAATATAAAAATTATATATATACACGTACTACAAACTGCAAAATCATCTAACCTAGTGACACCAGCCAATGCCAATCAGCAGTTTCATAGTTAATTGATCGTAACATAAACTCGAATTAATTGCAATAAAATATGTAACTCATTCACCTATTGAAGAACTACGCAAAAAAAAATTCTACACGCTAAATAAACATGTTTTTCGCAGTTAAAAACCAACAAAATAACACTTTATGTAATATTCTATATCAATCCACTTTATATGCAAAGTAAAAACCCGAATAAATGTATATTGAGGGTAGATAGATATATGAATTTAGGTATAAAGATAGAACGCTGAGTGACACGCCATTAAAAATTGAAGTAAACTAAATATTTGCTTAATGCATGACACAAATCTATCTTCATTTTCATGCGTTTTCGGGCTTGGCCTGGCTTTATTTTACTTTACTCTTCTTCTCAAAGCCTCACGAACGAAGGAAAATATATACAAGTTTACAGGTATACATAACGAATCTTACTCTACTCCTATATACATAAGTACATAGGTATATACATTTTAAAAGTATACATATTATGTACAGTATCCATAATTCGTTCTCGTTCAGATTCCAAATACGTACTAGCACAGAGCCTCTGCTTTAATAGAAAAGTTTCCTGTTTCCTGTGGAAAACTTTATTTGTTTTTCATTTAAAAGCTTGAAATGTAAAATTTATCTCCGGGAATCTCACTTTCAAGGTTTTACGAACTTCGAAATAAATCATAAAAATAAATTGAATTAATATTCGTGAAACGTTTACAGAAAAAAGTTTTAATTTAGATTTATGACGAAAATAATTAGAAAAGTGACACAGGTGTCAGATGGGAATACATGTAAAAGTATATTAAAAGGATCATTTTCCCGACGAACTGTTTCTTCAGGGCCATAGTCGACCATAGTCTTTAGCAGCTATAAAATTACCCCAAAAAAAATTTTGATAAAGTTCAATTTGTGTGATCACAATCAGTCGCGGCACTAACATGATGTTTCCTATACCAGTTTGGAGGTAAATCAGCCTCTTAATACGTATATTAAAAAAATTATATGTAAATTTGAAAAAAATATTCTATATGTTTCGCCTAAAATTTATTAAAAGATACCGAATATAACGGCATATTTATTTCAATTTATAAATGGACAATGTCCACCTAAATGTAATCGTACAAATAGCGATTGGCTAGCTCCTTGTTTACGCATTCGTGCAGAAACAAAGAACAATACGAGTTTACAACATCTACATATGTCAATAACAAAACAAAATAAGTAGATACATATTCCAATTCCGTTACCAACAAGTAAATCACGCGTTTCACATCGTCTAGAATAGCTTGAAATTAGCGATTAACAAACAATTCCATTTATTATTTATTTACTGAAAGTATTATACTTGTACCTAGGCTTAAAACAAGCGCTAACTGTTTCCATTTAGTACATAACTATATAATATAGTCTTGATTTAATTTCGGTTTGTTGATCGCTGCGCACTTGTTTTGCAATTTGTGACGAAACCAAATTAAACACGTATTTTGTTAATACACACAAAACACAAATAAATAAATATCATTAATTTAAGTCAATGCAGTAAACAATAATAACAGTATTACAAATAAAATTCATTTGAAAACATGGCCAAAAAAAGCGCCTACGAGCTTTTTCAGTTTTTGATTTCTGGGGGTTACCCGAAACATCAATATCATTTGAGTTAGCCACCCCTGGGATATCATATACTTTGTGATATATTATATGCATTTTAATTAATTGATAAGTGTAATATTCATTGTATTAGCAATAGCCTAACAGAAAGTAATAAAAGCTAAACGTCGATTAATGATATAAAAGATAATTAATCATCAAATGCAAATTTTGCTGTTAAAATTGTGCTAGACACAGAAAATGAACGTTATGTTGCTATATGGAA
>JARJDU010004016.1:0-10517 GCA_030264695.1 Lissagria laeviuscula
TAATTCGGCCTCTATGCGGGGGTATATTATTTATCGCTAAAAAATGTACTTTTCGAATTTTGTAAAAATATCAAATACCCTGGTCGTAATCAGTCACGAGCCGATAGCAAATTTTTGTCCCATTTACTCAGGTCATAGTCATCGAAATCCAACCTTACATTGCTGTTCTTTACTTAAAACATACGCGGCAATACGCTTTCGACCTCACTTCTTCCTTGCTGTCTGCTTCAACTTATACCCCAAAAAAAAAAACAGTTTATCTGGTAAATGAGCCTCTTAAAAAGCATTTCGATTATTACACACTAAAAAAACACTTCGAATCATGAGTTCTTTATATGGCAGTTGTTGAAAAAACTGTTAATATAATTCTATTCAGAGCAGTGACGTAGCAACATAAAAAGAGCTATATGATAACTACGCCACTGCTTTAAAGTTTTATATTGTTGACCAATTCCTATCTGACCAATGATTTTCTTTACATGCAGTAATCGTTTCTATTTTTTTGTACGTACTTTTCATTGGTACGCCACTGATATTGTTCATATTACATTACATACTTGTAACATCAGTTATAAAGTCATATAGAATTAAAACGAACAAGATAAGTAATAACAAAAACTATCCAGTTATGTTAATTTAATCTTAGAGTATGTAATATACTACAAAGAAGAAAGAGACGAAAGAAGAAGCAAAGACAATTAAATAAATGAAATTGAAATAACTCTAGGAAGAGGAAATACGTTTTGAATGAGACGATAATTTAAAGGAAATGCAAGGAAACAGATAGCTGGTACTATTGTCTTAGATCTGAGATGATTAATTAAGTAAAATCTAATGCAAATGATGACTTTTATTGTTAGTTATTGCTGTATTCGCTCTTTAAGCAGTAAATATACCACTCAACTAAAAATTGCTTAAGTCAGATTTTAATTAAATTTCTGTTTTATTTCTTTATTGCAAGAAAATGTAAAAATTTAAGTTGTTAACCTGTCTTCACATTTCATAATTATGCCAAATATTAATTATATTGTATATTGTGAATCAAGTATAAAAAGAGGTAGCAAAGTCGTCCTGGAATAACTTCCTGTACGTGTAACACACGCTTTTTTGCAGCTAGTATACCCACTTTTTGACTGTGCCTGTTTTAAGCTTACGTATAGTATTCGTACTGTTATAGCTTACTTCCTAGCCGCAAATGTATACGAGAAAAAGCAATTTTACACACTACATAAATATTTAAGCTAACTCTGTTACTACATATATTATAGAATATATTAAATGATGTCAGCACAAGCAACAAGAAAGTGACAAGATGTCACTAAATATTAATATATATATTAAAAAGCGATGCACGCAAAGCCTACGTATTTCACATCTACCTCCACATCAATATTTCTATATCTATACGTTTGACAACGATTATGTTCGATTGTATTCCAGTTTTGAATTGGAAGCGAGGGCCCTGAATATATCGACGGATGAGTCTCGATTCTGGCAGACCGACAAAAGGCCAGACTTTAAAATGTCACTTTGGGTTTGGTATTACGATCGAAATATAACATGGGATGACAGATTCGTGTCTGCGGACGCGTTTCGGTACCAGTCGATTCCTAAACGACGACTTTAACTGATTTTATGAGTTTATCTTTATTGATTTTATTTAAATTTATTTTATCATTAAGTTATAGATATTTGATGTTTTCGTGTAGAAATATTTAAAAATAGATTTAGATTATTACTGGTTTTAATTAAATTATGGCATAATTGGCAAATATATTTATTTTTCTGAAGGCATTTTATCCCAAATTTAGAATTAGCCTTCTGTAGCCCTTGTCTCTACCCAGTGGCGGATTTATGCACAAGCGCGGGAAGTTCGTGCATGCCAAGAAGCCTCCAAATGCCAAAAGTGGCACCAATGACTTTATATTTCCCATTGTGCGCTTAGAGTCCCGTCTGCTCTAAATCCACCGCTGCCTCTAGTTTTCTCGGTCCCATTTTCAACTTCTTGATTGATCCGTATATCGTCTTTTAGGTTTGTCAATATTGTATCCGTCAGGTTTGGCCTGAGGTTTCATAATAATTTTTTTTTAAGGTAAAGAGGCTAATCACGCTCAACTTTCTTTTTGGAATGCCATTTTGCTAGCTCTTGTTTGCCCTGACCTATCTCAGCCTTCATATGGGTTGGATACTGTATCTTGGGAAGGAAGAAAGGATTGACCAAGTGACCAGATACGCGGATATTAGAAGCTTCAAAGCTATTCTGCGTTGTTGTGCGTTAAGCTTGCAATGCCTATTCAAACCACGATAATTACATTACTGCCTTGTTAATCGCCGCTATCTTGTCTGGTTAGAATCAAACGCCATCTTATTTGCTTCTTATCATCTCTCAATAATATTAATTTACACGAGTTATACAGAAGCAGTGCATTTTCAGGCGCTTAACTAACGTTTATTAGAGCTTTAATTCGATATTTAACTGCTGCTTGTGTTCGATCTTATCAAAATTTTAGTGACTTTTAGATTGCTATTGTCGCCATTGTTATTGCAATTGTAATATGATGTATAGCATGACCTACATAACCGTTTCGAATATTAATTAAATCAACTAGGCTCACCGCACGCGCTTTTCGCAAATTAAGAAGCAAAGAAAAATGGCAAAACTAGAATGAACAACTGATTCGACTCGAATTAATTACATTTAATGCATGAGTAAAGCAACAAACGCAACATGGCAAACACGATACTTGCGTGTTCTATTTGTTTTAAGAATAATTTAAATGTCATTTGATTACATTGAAAATACATTAAAATGTTTAAAACAACGACAAATGAAAGAGAAATTGAAATTTTTAAGAGGCTCGTTTACCCGACGAATTGTTTCTTCGGGGAGTCCGAGTTGAAAGGGGCAGTAAGGAACAGAGTGATGTCGAATTCGTATTGCCACGTATGTTTTAAATATAAGACAGTAATACAATACAATGATTTTGATGACTATGGTCTGTGTAAAGGGGACAAAATTTTGTTTTTGGCTCGTGACTGATTACGGTCAAGGTATTTGATATTTTTTCAAAATTCACATTATTAAGCGATAAATAATATACGTCCGTAGCGTGACCGAATTTGCGAATGTTACTTTCAACTCGATATCTAAGCCGCTAAAGTCAAAGTACGTTTTTACAAGATTTCCTAAATTAATTTTTGATTCGAAATTCAATTAAGTAAAATGATTGGGGCATCGTTCTTGGCAGCTATAAAATTAGAAAAAAACTTATCAGTTTGGAGGTAAATGAGCCTCTTAACCTCACTTTAAGTTGAATACAATGCAGGTTGCATACTTATCGGCTAAAGGTAAGAGAAGGCAACCCCCAATGTGATGCGATTGGATTCCATACAAATTTATAAACGCTATCGAACCAAATACGTTATGCAGTGGTTTAGCTTTACTTAGCTGTAGTTATAGCTCTAGTAATTCATTTGGTTAACGGTTTGGGGGTTGATGTTGTTGCCACCGGTGGGTGCTTCCACTGCATTACGACATTGTTGTAAACGCATTGTGAAGCACTCGCGCCGTGTGTATTAAAACAATAACGGTGACGTTATGCGCGTACGACGACTATGCAGAAATCTGAATAGCTGCACAATGGCGTGGCTTCGGCTTCGGCATCGTTGCGTTGCATACAAAATGCGAAATTCTCTGTTTGCTCGATCTGTACATGCGAGTGCATGTAATATGCATGCAATAATTCGAGAGTCTAGGTAAATATTGTAAAGTGAAAAATTCGGTACTTAATTAAATCGATTAAGTCGAAATTGAATGCGATTGAGCATTTATTTTAATTTTTTAACATAAGCAAAGACGTTGCATTACATATGGAACGTCTTTAGGTTTTCTTCATGTTGGCAGTTTCCGTTCGTCGCCATTCGTTCCGTTCCGTTTCCTTCGTATTCTCTTCCCTGTGCATCATCATGTATAGAGTTTTAGGGCTGCGAGGCAGGCAATTATTAAATTTATGCTGATTCCACGTCTTAGTTTCGGCCGTTCGAATTACATCGAGATTTACTATATTACCTTGATACGCGCCTCCGCTTCTAATTCTAATTTATCTCGCTCGGTCGTGAAGGGCGCACGCTTTTGGATGCACCGCCGCCACCTACACCTTGACGCGAATCATAAATATGATCAACTGAATTTGCTGAATGCACATTACGAACACTCGCAGATGTACTGCATTCCGAATGCTAATGCGTTCTTAGTCCTAGAGATATACGATTATTGCGCTTGCAGTTCTATCGATTTTAATTTCTAGTCGAAGACCCTTTTTCAAGGGGATTAAAATTCTGTTAGGTGGAGAATAAGACATTGAAATAATTTAAAATACATGATGATTAAAATGTCTACTTTTGAATTTATATATTTGCAACTTTATTTAAGGAGCTCATTTACCTTCAAACTGGTATAGAAAACTCCACAAATGGAGTTTTTTTTTGTGTAATTTTAAAGCTGCCTAAAATTATGCTCCTATCGATTTACTTTTTCGAATTTCGAATAGGAAATATTTTAAAATTAATTTTGAAAATCTCGAAAAACGTACATTAACTTTAGCGGCTTATATATCGAGTTGAAGGCAAAAATCACAAATTCGGCCATGGTACGGCCGTATATTATTTATCGTTTAATTTAAATGTACTTTTCGAATTTTGTAAAAATATCAAATACCCTGATCGTAATTAGTCACGAGCCGAAAGCAAATGTTTGTCTCGTTTGACCTCACTTTTTTCTTGCTGCAAAAAGCAGCAGCTTTTAAAGCAAAAAAGCGATTTTTTATTTCAAATTGCCACTATTTTAAAATTTTTTTTAAATTTCGAAAAATATCTAATGTTACATGATAGAGAATTTAATTAATTTTGGTTTTTACAAGTCCGGTTGTTTTACGATATACCTGTTTCTCGCAAACCATGCAGTCAGCGAGAAGCAAGAGACAACAAATCTGTGGCCGCCCAAGCACACCGATGCTAGGGTGATGAAGAACAATATATATTTGAAAAAAAAAAGTCTGGAGGAAGTAAAAATGTTGTTCTGCATCATACAAAAAACCCGAAGTGTTTACCTTATTTCTAATACCTCAAAATAATTTATAGAAATAGCTCATTTTTTAGGTCTCAAGAATAAAAGTAAACTATGAACATGGTGCATTAATTGTTGCGAAATGCAGGTATATCAACAATTAAGCAAGAAGCATATTATAAATTTAATTAGACTTTATATATGGCAAATCATGATAATTCTATGTTGACGTGTGGTCGTTCATATAATTTTGTTTGAAGCCGCATGAACGCAGGTGCAATTATTATAATTAATAACAACAAGCTGAATGCATACGAATCTCATAGGTATATAAATATGTTTTTTGCTCTCTTCGTCAATACAATTATTTCTGAACACAATATGCATCTTGATATAATGTGCATAAAAAGACTTGTTCCTACCGGCAAAACATGCTTCCCATTTCAATTTTCATAAATTTGTAAGTATGTTGCACTAATTAACTACATTTATTATTTTAATTATAGGAAATATTAATTTTTATTTATACAAAAATTGTGTGAAAACATCGTCGCTTATGTTTCCGGCAATTTTAAATATATAAATCACACAAATAATTTTTTTTTTAATAAAAAATTTAAATTATTAATAAAATAAACAAACAATTGTTAATTGAAAGATTTCTATATGATGAATAAAAAAGAGACGTAATATAATCTCTCTTAGGCTATATGCACAATCCCCTAAAACTAAACCGCAAACAGGTCTGGATGATTCCCATCCTTTGTAGCCCTTCACACAATCAGAAGCTCTCTCGGAATATTTTTAATAATGCAGGATTTTTTAATAAGTAAAGTACATACTACACACTCGCTTGAGGTAGAGTAGAAAAATGACCGGTTGAGATTAACTACGCTCGTCTGCGTTTCTCCTCTGGAAGGAACGCACCTCATGATATCGATGTGGATACGAGTTAAAGAAGGATTAGACTGTGATATGAGCTCTCCAGCGTAGACAAATACCGACAAAAAATCTTCGTGCATTCGCACCCGATTAGAAAACCCTGTTTTCTAATTACGAAACGGGCGGGGGAGTAGAGTAAGCTTCAGATTTTCAGGTTTACAGTTTTTCAATTTTCACTCTCACCCTATTCTTTTTTTAATTCTTCTTCTGGGGATGTGTGAGGATAATGCTTGCACTCACTTGGAAGGTAAATACAATAGAAACAAAGCAAACAAAGTTTATTATTGCGTGATGTTGAATTAATTTATAATTTAAATTGTGGTATGAAGTTTTAAAAATTCTGATGAAATAATGATTATGATTAGAATATAATATGGAAATATTATTTTAAAGTTAATTAAAATAGTTGAGGGTCATTGCAATTTATTTAAGGGAAGACTAAACTTTGAAATGAGGTATTTTCATGATTTTTTTTTGTGCATTAGAAATAATGTAAACACTTCCGGTTTTTTGTATGTTGTAGGCCAACATTTTTATTTTCTAGAAATATTTTTTTTGGCAATTTATATTGTTTTTCAGCGTCTTGGCTGCTGCATTTGTGATTGGTCTCCGGGATGTTGCTTATCGCTGGATCTCGCTAAGAGTGCAAAAAACTGGTACCTTGTAGACCAACCAGACTTAGAAAATTTATAACTAAATTGAATTTTCTACCATGTAATATAAGATTGTTTAAAAATTTTAAAAAAATTGTCAAAATGGCAGCTGTTTGAAATAAAAAAGCATTTTTTGCCTAAAAAAATCTACTTTCAGAAAATAATCATATAAAATCTAGAAATTAAAATATTTAAAAATGCTTTCTGTTACAAGATTTAAAATTAATTTCTACGTACTATAAGCAAAAATTGAGTAAAATCGGTTTAATATATCTCGAGATCTCTTTACAACCAGTTGATAAAAAATGATTTTGAGAAAAAGCAGTTTGGTTTATTCTGCAATCAAATTATCTAAGAGAAAAAAAGAAAAAACCTAATTTAGCTGTAGTACAATATTCTAGTCATCCTAAAGATCACAAAAAATGTGGTAAATATGACCATTGTCATTAAAATCAAAGACATTTTTTGATAATTTACTTTAATGAAATTTGACATTAACAAAAATATATTTAAATATATCTTGTATACAAATATTTATAGATGTCTATATCTATATTTAAAAAAATAATTGATGAGAAGACATGACACCTTAATGAGACATCATTCGAAATTACAGAATTGTTGTCTTCGTTGCCGATTAACGCAATCGAATTGCCCTTCACATAGCTTCAACATAGCTTGCTTTTTATCGCTGCATCTCGCGGTCTAGATGTGTAAGAATATAATTTGTTTGAATGTATCAAGGAACATAGGAATATAGAAACATAGATCCAACATATAACTGTCAGATTAAATTAGTTTGAAGATCATTAACGTTCGTTCGGTCTGTGAGCCAGTCGTCTCAAATAATGACCGCTCCATGTTTGGATTCGAAATCTTATCTTGGATGATTGAAGATCAAGAAACTATTTTTTTTTAAATACATAATTTTTTAATAGTCCTAGCAACAAACACTTCTTCTCTAACTTATGAAAATAAAAAATAAAATTTTGAGGTTTGAGTTTTTTTTTTAAGTTCTCCTTAAACATAAAAGAGCTAAGCTCTCTTTGATATACTCACGGTGTTAATTTCAACCCTAGCGTAGAGCGAATCCGCATGTTTACCTTCCTCCGTCTCTACGGCCAATGTTTCTGCACCTTCTCCTCCTCCGTTAAGTCCAGAGGCGTGAAACTGTCACATAAATACGCGATATCAAAATGTAAACGTTTTCGCAATCTTTCAGAAGTGGCCGGCGCGACGCAAATCAAAGCAACGATATCGTGTCTTAGCGCCTGCTGCCGCCACACGCGTTAATTAAACACAAACCGAATGTCCCAAAAATCCTTCAAACGCAGGATTAAAATCGAAGAGACGATGAGATGTTGAGAGGACTCAGTGTTCACTTGCTTGATACATACCGCGTCGCGTTGGTACGACTTGAAGGGACAAAGGTGTCCAGTCGTTACATAGCTCTAGAATGTCAAAGGGTTTCCTTTGACAGAGGAGAACTGACCGACGGACTTTGATCTCAGAACTCCTATGCTTCTGCTTTCGTCTTGTGGTGTTGTTATGCTAAAGATTTATGAAGAATGCTATGGGGAATGATAGAACTTTTCAACATTCTGAAGGTGTCACCGGTTTAAGTCAAACTTAGTTTTGTTAATATTAAGCTTTCATCCAAAATATTTCCAAATGAAGTTCGGTTGGCTATCTAATTGAAATTCGAGAGGCGGATAGGTGATTTCAAATTAGAAGCGAGCGTGGGATGTACGAAAGTGTCTTCTCTATTCTAAAGGGTAGTAGTAAAACAATCCGTTGGTCTTCTGCGATACTAATTTTAAGTCTTAAACAGGGTCGATTAGATAGTTTGTATGTGCTGAGACAAGCAACCCCTTCGCTACCAAAGGCGAAGCGACATGGCAACTACTAAACATCTGTGTGCAAACCCTAGTTGGAGGTGGACATGTGCACGCAGGACGTACGCAAATTTCCTTGCTACACGACCAGAAAAGAAGTCTTAATGCTGTCATATTACGTGTTCGCAATAGATTATGGCCATTGTTTCTATACTGGGCTCACCAACCGGGCGCGGTTTTGGGTAATTACACTGTTGCCATATGGGCAAATAGGTTCTATTTATGATGTGGATGGGGATAGAGTACTATCATAATAGTTTCATATACAGAGTGATATAAATATTAAAGGTTTAAAGATGAGAATCGAAAAGAAATGAACAGAATAGAAAATTTTTGATTTTATTATGGAAATTATAATTTTTTTTGGTCATATTTAGGAAAATTCTAAAGTTTTTCTTAGGAAAATTATTTATTGATGTGTCAGATGAAAGAATTGCATTGAGAAAGTTTGAAGGATTCGAATGAAATAAATGGACGATGCTAACGGCGCAAATAGTCCTTAAGAAGGATTAAGTCAGGCTATTATTCCCGCTCATATTTCGGACTGAGAATGTGTTCCTGCTGCTCATTCTCAGTTAGAGTAGTTTAGCTCACGTAGAAGCATTCTCGGAGTATTACGTCTGGAATATTACACAGCCAAATGAAATCCTTCGATTTATAGCTGCGGTTAAGATACAAGTGTTTAAGGGTGCATTTAATTACTCATCAGGTCATCCAATCACATCTCAGTAGACATAATTTTCTTTTAGGTTTAAAATGTGGTTAATAACAATTTTATTGCTTTATACAGGGTGTTGTTGCATATATCAAGATAAATACGAAACGGTTACTTTTCTGTATCTGAAACTTTTTAGTAACTGATATTGTAGAGTATCTGCAACTTTTTTTTTGGTTGAGTTTTCAAATGATATGAAAGCTTTCTTCTGTTTTTGTCACATTTTAAAATACTTATACTTTTAGGGTTTTTACTATGATCACAGCCCACAAAAAAAAGAAAAGAAAATCATTGTCTTCAATAAAACTACTGATTTATGAGAAAATGCAAGTTATAAAAAGCTCGTCACCATATTCCAGAGATTCACATCGGAATCTATTTAGATTTAGATGTCTGAATATGATAGCTCCACCCTTCGACCGTCTGCCCCTTGGTCCAAACCTACAACGTCTGCTGCATTATCTTATAGCTTGCTATATAAGGCCTGAGAAGGACTCGAAGAGGGGTTTCTTATAGTGTTTGGTGTTTTCGATGTGTTTCAGTTTCAGTTCGTATGTCCTTGAAGTCGGGAAATTTACGATTTTAAAATGCTGAGTGCAGGGCAGTGCTATGAACATAAAATATAAAAATGAGGGAGGAAAATGCACAAGAATTTTTTTTTTTTAATGATTTGATTGAATATTTGACTATTTGAAGAAAATTGCATTTTATTTTTTTAAATCTTTTATGTCCCACATTTATTATTTTTAAATTTGTCACTTACCCTATTGCAAACATTGCATCAAAAAGAAAAATAAAATATGAAAGTTATCTTTATCTAGCATATAAGCAACCGAATCGGATACGACTTTTCCGTTCGATTGGCTCAGTTCATGTTAGCATAGCATTGCTGCTGCTGGTGCTTTTTCTTTTCCTTTTTTTTTTCTCTTCATCTTGTTCTTCAGCCTTGTGCATCGGTTTATCTTCATATTTGCATACGTTCTCACACCCTGCAAGCTTGTGACCCTGCGGAACGAATAAGTGGCGAAGGGAGAGCGAGTGTGAGTAGAAAAGAAAATACAAATCGAATCGATGCCACGCGATGTGTGCAGATGCATGAAGAGAAACCCAAATGTGAGGTCTGTGAGCAGGAGATAGTGTCGTCAATTTGTGTTTGGAATTTAGCGAGTGTGAACATATTGCAGGTTAGGGAATAACCCCACTTATTCTGAAATGGAATTTTTGCATTTGGTTTTCTTTCAAAGAAA
>JARJDU010004021.1:0-12479 GCA_030264695.1 Lissagria laeviuscula
AATCTACGGATAGCTAATTAAGTTCTGTTAAAGATAGCTCCACAGATCTTTCCTCTAAACCTCAGAGAAAGACATTAATTTGCAATAGAAAACTATCTCATTTTATGTTTCTCGACATTCAATCTTGAATTACTCCTAAAGTAATTAATGCATATTAATAAAATTACTATCATTAGAAACCTAATTAAAACCTCTTTAAAAGTATATTCATGTTTATGCCCCATCATTTTCCAAAAAAATGCTTAAATTAACTCCAAACACAAAGTCTGATTTTAAGCCTCTCCTTTTGGTTTGAGAAATAAAGCCGTTTCTCAAAAATTGGACCTAAAATTCAAATATTCAAATGTTTATGCGATTGCAGCTCCATTACTTACAAAATGCGTCAACGGCTCGAAATTAGAACTAAAATTTAAATATTCAATTTTCTTGGCGATTGCAGCGCCATTACTTGTAAAAAAAAGGATGGTGACAAAAATCGTAAAAATGTAAAATTGAACTAATTTCTTCTTTCTAATCGGCAAGGGAATTGCATCATTGGCAAGGCGAGATAAGACTACTTCTAAAAACATATCCCTTCACGATTTAGAATTTTTCGGTATTTTGCAAATCTTTACTAAAATTCTGCAACGAAGAGAACTGCAGCTTGGTCGTGAACACCTTCTCCAACGAAGCCCCAATGACAGCTCGCCATACCACACGTCTTTGACGTCACGAGTTAAACCTAACGCAGAGTGTGTTTTATTTGTACCTCGATCCTTCCCATTTGGTTCGTCTACAGTCAGTAGAAAAATCCGGCTGGCGGTAAATTCGTCGGGCACCAGGCCTCCGACCAAGTAAATCGTCGTCAGAGGCATTATATTTAACGGTGAGCATTCTGAGGCACGTCATCGGCCTGCCTCAGTCCGCCGCCGATATCAATTGATATCAAATTGGTCTTTAGATGTATGTTGAAATAGAAGTTTAACTGCTTTTCCATTTAGCCATCTTATTTATTTGCTGTTTTACAAGAAAAGGAATTATTTGCTGCAGTTTTTTTTATATAACTTACCTCAATTAGTTATATAAGTACATAGGTTGGAATTACATCTGTTGATCCCGCTAGGTTCAGGTATTTTAAAGGGTTGATAATAACCTATGTAAAAAAAATCATTTATAACAAACAAAAATGATAAACAGACTTTTATTTCATTTATTTATTTATACATCATTTGGACTTTGACCCCAAAGAAAGGACAATAAGGGAAAACGAACATTGAAGGTACTTCAAGATACTTTCTGTACAAAAAATCATATATCTACTGTACAGTCATCACTTTAAAAGCAAATAGTCAGTGATAAGTTTCTCTCATTAAAAACAAGTAACTAAAATCCTTAATCAATTGCATTTGTATCATAGTAATGCAAATATTAAACCTTAAAACCATGTACAAGTTATTATATAATTTAATGAAGAACTAAAGAACTAATAATAAACTTATATGCTGCATAAATGTTTATATATATATGGTGACAAATCTAAACATTATCTCCAATATGTTTGTATCAAGATTTTGTAAAATTAAAGTTAATGTTTCATAAAATCGTTGTTAGTAATAATGTAGTCGAGATCATCAATAGATCGATTGATCACTAAAAATAATCTTAATTGGCACTTTTTAATGAAATAGCACTTTCATTTCTTTTTCTTCTTACTTTCTCATATCAGTTAAATGTACAAGTGAATTTTTTTTATATAGAATTATCCCACCCAACAAATAGTGTGAATACTGAATAGCAACTAACATTGTTTTGTTTCATTATTTTTTAACAGGCACAGTTATTATACAAAGTGACAAAAATAACGATCATGTATGTGGATATATACAGTAGATCAGCTACCTTGCAAAAATGAACAAAGAGTCTTAGGAATGAAATAAAAAGTAACTTCTCGTTATGAAATTCTTTAATAATTTCTGTAGCACTTCTTAAAAAGTATTTTCTTTATCTTTAATTACACAAGTTTGCATTTCGTTAACTATACTAACACAATAGTAACAAAATTTATAATTTTTACAAAAGAATATTTATTCTAGCATTATGTAACAGAACAGAAATTAATTAGCATAAGTTTGTTTTCATTTTCTCAGTTCAGTGATTTTTTCAAAATCTTAATTTTTAATAATAATTAGATCTTCGCATCAGAACAGTTTTGCAAAACGTAGCTGCCCTACCGCCGCTTAATAATGTATGTTTTTTTTTCTTTACGAGAAACAACATTGATATAGGTATTAATAATCCGCAAGATTCTCCGGCAAATAGACAGAGAACCACCACATAGAAGTACTCGTAGTTTTAACAACAGTATTTTTTTTCTTTTATCATATTTTCGAGTTTCTTTTATTTTTTAAATTTTTTGTTTAGAGAGTAGACTAATTACAACTGGTGACTGGTATCGAGTCACTAGTCACTACTAACAGGAAGATAAACCGTGCATATTCAGCATTTCATTCAAAGTCAATAATAAAATGTACAAAGTATGTACACACCGAATATTATCATTGTAATAAAAAAAAAAAACGAAAACGAAAACATCATCACGTGCATACACACATTATTTTTAAATCGTCTCTTATAATATTACACTTTTTACTTTCGTTTAAATTTGAGTTATCACACATGAAGTTGTTTCATAGTTAAGTTCAGTTTTTTTCTTCTTCTTTTTTTATACATAAACGTACGGATAGCACTAGTAGTCGGTATTATTATTCGTAAGTCCTGTTGTTATCACAAGTTTTTTTAAGCCGGCTCCGTTTTAGAGTCCAAAGTTGCGTTATGTTGCAAATCACTGTTACCGTTCCGTGAATCGCCCGTAGGCAACGCGTCCTCGCTTTTAATGTGTTTGTTAACAATAGACGTAAGCCCGGAGAGAGCATCCTTGATGGCATGAAAGATGATGTTTTTGATCTGCAACTTGTCTTCGTGATTGGAGTGCGTGTCGGAAAGGTCTCGGAATTCCTGAGTCAAATGAAAGCAGTGCGAGACATTCTCGGGAGAAACAAAATCTTCTGCAACTTTAACGCAGTTGTGCAGATTGCGAACTTGATGTGGTGCGCCTGCAGGAATAAACACGGCATCGCCCAGGCATTGAACGATTGCGTATCCTTCGACACCATATTCTTTGTATAAGCGTTCACGCAATGGTCCATCTAAGTAGCAACTTTGATCGTGAATGGGATCGTGATTAGGCTTTAGTATGCCTCCCTTCTCAACCACAACTTTATTAAGTAGGTCGCGGATCTTGTCAGCATCTCTTGCATTATAAATATGCCAAAGTGCACCAGGCAGTTCGCCTTTATCCCTAACCCTTCGACGTGTAAGAATGTCACAACCAGCCTCGTCGATTGCTCGGAAAGCTTCTTTGATATGCTCATCCGTATCGCTGTCCTTGGGAATGCCGACATGCACCATGACATTTACTGCGTCCGATATATCCAAATGTAAGTTCGTCGTACCCTTGGATGGATGCAGTGCTGAACCATAGGCGATATACATCTTTGGGCCGAGGTCGGGGCGGACGAAACATTCGGGCAGCCGACTAGCTAGATTTAACTTGCCATTACGATGAGTGTATTCACTTAGTGGCAACACTCGCATAAGATCGGTAAAACGTGATGGGAGTAATTCAGCAAAGTCTTCACCCGGCGGCCAGTCTTTCAACTTTAGCAACATGGGATTACCCTTTTCATCTTTCAGTCGCTTTGTGAAATGTTCAAAGCCTTCCCAAAACTTCCGCATTGGTTGGTTTACCAACGTCGAGCCGTTCATGCAGTTGACAAGGTCGTTCTTCTCATCACCGAAATCACGAATGAAAGCCTCAGGCGTCCATAAATCTGTGCTGAGATGTTTACTGACGTCGCTTACCAATACAGGTTGGCCCCGTCTCCATTGATCCTGAAAAATTGCAAAATTGAAGTAATCGAAAAGACACAAAAAGTTAAAGAAAATTCAACAAATAAATATAAAAATTTCTTACTTGGAATATTTTAAAGTTGCCTGGATGTGTGGTATCACTAAGTCGCAGGAGCTTTCCATCACATAGCCATGAATGAGGGGTTTCAGGGTAGAGTAGTTTACTTTCAGTTAACGTCATGATGCGAATAGGCAAGGTACCTCTGGTTTTCGCGAGCGCGTTATCCCTAGGGACAAAGTGCTTCAGTTCTTTGTGATCTGACGCTGTCTCAGGTTTGGGTACGCTATCCTCGATGACACTGGAAATGACCTCATCAAGAGTATCCAACCTAGCTGAATTTTTCTTTTTCGGTGGTGGGTTTGGAACAGGGCTACCGGCTCGACTGCCATTTGGTTTGTGCGATGGTCGTATTAACAGCTCCCTCAGAGTAGAAAAGCTACTCTCGTCGTCACTACTATCCTCGCTTTTTTTATCATCCGAAGCTGAAAGTGCAACATCCGCAAACCAATTAAGTCCACCTTTTTCATCCTTAACACTGCCGCCATTTACAGGTTTGATATCTTTTTCTTCAGGTTCTTCCTTCTTCACGATTGCACCATTCATTTCAGCAAGGAGAATACTCTTAATAATTTCTTTGCGTTGCCCGTTGGATTTTAGAGCCATTTCTTTGCTGATGGCACAACCGCAGTGCTGTTCGACGTTCCAGAGTTCGCGCATCTCATGTACCAGACGTCCCAATTTAAGTAAGCAATCGCCGGCAATGATCTGCGTCAGCATAAGCTTCTCGTGTTCGTGCGCTTGACGATTAGTGCAGAGCAACCAAGAACAATCGTCACGATCTTTACCTGGTTCGCCCCAGATTTTCACGGTACCAGACTTGCGGCCTTTGTAGCAATCCAAGCAAACTACAAAACCACACTTGCCACATGCCCAATGGAAATTGAACAGTGTGGTTTCGCATACGTCGCACATTTCTCGCACACCTTGTACCACACGTTTCCAGGCAATTGTTTTATCTGTAATTGGCAAAAAAATTAGTACTCCAAACAATATTTACATCCATCTGTAGAACATTTTCTAAATGTGAAAATAATCTCTTCCGTATTGTGTATTATTTATACATTATTCAAAAGTAAATTCTACCTAATAATTTAGGAACTGTTGAAGTCTTACCATCTGACATATGTTCAAACTGAGCATCTTTTTCCTGTAACAGAAGATTGCAGAAGTGGTCGCCGACTTGTTTGAGAATAAACCTTGCAGTCTCCAGATCAAGATCAGAGGGTGGACTATCAGGTGACGGAAGCCAAAGCTTTAGATCTTCCTAGAAGAAAGTGCAAAATCAGATAAATTAATTGTTCCCGAACTTCCCAATGTATATTTACCTCCATAGCATCCTTGTGTGGATCGGAAAAGCCAGCAATAGCAAGCTGCCCATTCTTAGTGTACCTTAGCTTTCTGAACGCGTAGAATCTGCAAAAGATGTTAGGCATGTTCTTCGATCTTTGGTTGGGCGTCCATCTGCACTCTCTACACTTAGCCAACTTGGGCGCCACCTCAAAGCACGGTCCGTCTTGTAAAAAACTCTCACCTGTCTTTCTTAACTGCCCCACTGGGGGTTTGCGAAAGGGGTCGCGCTGGGGCGCTAGATCGTCCTTGGACTTCTTAGCACGCGGCTCCTCGCCTTTATCGTTTTTTGTCTTCGGACGACGACCCCGCTTTCTCGGCTCTTTGTCTTTAGCGGCGCTGCCGCCACCGGCTCCGCTACCGCTGCTACCGGCGGCGGATTTCTTGCCGGAGACGGTGGTGCTGGCGCCCGAGTCGGAGTCCTTATCACTGATGGATTCCTTGTCACTGTCACTACCACTCTCGCTGGCCGGTGGAGGTCCTCCGCTCACTTTGCGTTGCTTCTTTTCTTCGACACTTTTCTTAGGAGCACCAGCGCCTTTTTTCCGTTTCACTTTAGGTGGTTTGCGTTTCGGGGGTGATTTACGTCCACGCTCCTGATCGGAGCTAGAGGAGTCGTCGTTGTTCTTACTCGCATCGACCGGATGGCCATTCAGCGAGGGGGCGTCCTTATGTGTCTTGCGATTGTTTGCTTTCGACTGAAACGACTTGGACTTGTTGATACTGTTCACCGCCATACTGCCTATACTGTGCAGTGACGTTACTGCCGGTGGTTCTTTCGTAGGGGTATTGTTCAGGTTGAGGGGTAATGAAACGCAACTGCCGCTTCCAATCATGCCTGTCGTATCTTCGACGTCTTCGCCGGTATGCCTTTGTAGCCACGCTTTCTTCAAATGACGCACAGGATATGTACCACTAGAAGATTTCGTTGTAGGAACTGGACTGTTGGATTTTTCAGAGTCGACGTTGCTTGGCGTGGCCGGCTTGATTGGCGTGGTCGGTTGTTCGATAATAGTAGGTGCCGTGCTAACCGGTGTTATTGCATTGCTAGCATTGGACACAACAGACGACGAACTTTCGAGGCTTGGTGGCCGTTCGATGTTAGTATTGTTCGTAGCAGAAGGTAGCGCAACAGGCGTCACACTCACGTCCGGCAGAACTTCAGCTAATTCTGCAGGAGACTGTGAAGCCGGTATCGAAGTAGGTCCTCTATAGGCAGCAGCATTAACAACTGTTGTTATTGTTGTGGCTACGCTTGCAATGAGAGGACTAGGTTCACTGACACGTGCGAGTTGCGGTTGCTGTTGACCAATGTAAATCGGGAGATTCTGCTGTAATGACTGTTGCTGCTGATGTTGCAATGACTGTTGTTGTTGTTGATGCTGTTGCTGCGGCGGTTGTTGACTTTGATGATGATGTTGCGGAGGTAAATGCTGCAACTGTGCAGGATGCAATGGGGTAGGGGTATTAGATTCTACGCGCCGTTTCTTTACTTCCAGACACACTGGCACATTGTTACCTATACCGCCAGGCAGCGGCCCCGCTTTTCGTTTAGGTGACGACGAGCTGTCGTATTTGTTTGAAGATACGCCTAAATCCAACGGTTGTGTTTGCACGGAATGACCGGATGGAATATTTTGCGACGGATGTGTGACACCGGGCGGCATGTACTGCGTGTGTAATCTGGCGACAGGCGATGGTGCCGACGCAGCAGTTGGTGGCGAAGTGCCGTGTTGTATACTCGGTTTCACCGATAACCCTCCAGGCACAGCACTGCTGCCATACATGCGGTCGTACGCGGCGATCGAGCCAGCCCGACCGCTGCTATGTGCGCTGCTACTATGCGCCGGCGGTGGTAGTTGTTGACCGCCTTGTTGCATTTGTGGCGTTGCCGGATGTGGCGGATGGTACTGCGATACTTGCTGGTACGGTGATGGGGATATCGACGACGACAGAGGCGGCTTCGACGTAAGCGGAATTGGATTTCCTGTAGGCATTTCGTGAGCGCGTGTTGATGGCATCTGAGCATTTATACCAGGCTTCCCATACATGTGATGCGGCGCGGGGCTGCTTACCTTTGGTTTCGAGTTCGCCACTGTATTCGCATGACTTGCAGCTGTCGTAGGGACAATGTACGGATAACTGACAGGTATACTACCTTTTGCGTTCGCTGCATATATCATCGTCTGATGTTCATTACTTCGGTATCGCATTTCAGGCGATGGATGAGGTTGCGAGTGCGGATGCTGGTGTGGCGATTGCCTTTGATGATGCGGACTAGGCAATTGTCCGCCAGGTGACCTATGGTGGGATGGTTTTCCTAGATTTTCTGGCTGCAAGTGATGTGGACTGGGTGCGTGTGGCAAGTGATGCGGAGATTGTGTTGGACTCCGGTACTCGTACAAACCCCCTTTATGACTACCACCAGGCGAAGTCAAGTAATGACCCATGTGGTCTCCGCGCAATTTTGGACTAGGGCTATGGGCTATCGACACTCGCGACGCATCCATAATATGTTGTTGATTCTTAGCGTCATGTTTCACAATCACAGAATTTTTAAGTTCACTCATGAGCGGCGGAGGATTAGGCAATAGGTCCCGCTGATCCCGATCACTACCACTTTTAGTCACTATGAGTCCACTACCCTGTAACTTGTGATGGTCCGAAGAACTTTTGCCCTTTGGTTCCGGTGCGAAGAGGCTAGGTTGATAGGCCGGGTAACCGTATGCATTCAGTTCACCCTTGGGATGTGCAGGATGCACGGAGGCGGTCATTTTCTCGGTTTTGCTGGTTGGAATGCGGCTGTGAGCTGGCGGAGGATAATCCGGCTTGCTTGGCATTCCGGACGATCTCTGGCCCTGCTTCAAAAGACATATGTTAGGGCGATTATTCTTCATGGAATTTTAAACATAAACTGATTGAGGTGTTACTTCACACAGCAAAAAGAAAAGGAAGGAAGGGGAGTAACTCACCGATGGTTGGAAGTAAACTCGCTCCCTCTCCCTGACTTCGGCCCTCGCTTGCGCAGATACGTTCGACAAATGTCTCAGCTGTTGTTCTCTTTGATGATGTTCTTGTTCCATACGCTTTCGCTCTTCTTCGCTTCCTCGGGCAGGTGGTGGCATGCTATTAAAACTCCAGCCGGTTGCCTGTAAGCATTTAAATGCGGAATGTCAATAAGAATCTAAGGCACAAAGGAAAGCTGGTATTGATACGAAAAAAATGAAGGAAGTAGATAAAAGTATATCTTATATGAGAAATATCTGGACTGAATTTACATGTAATTCTTAAAATTAAGCCGCAAATTTCTCGTCTATTACCGGTCAATTAAATAGAGACTATGGCAAATATATCTATTCACTATTACAGGACAATTAAAATGGGAACAAACTGAATGTACAGATATAACGCTTTACCTTTTGTGGAAGTGCTCTCTTGAGCGATTCCTCGAAATGCTTATTGAGCGCTTGTTCAGTCCTCTGTTTCTCAGCTTGACGCAGTCGTTCTTGTTCCATATCCCTCTCATGTTTCTCTCGTTCGCGGTCCCGATCCCGTTCGCGCTCCATTAGCCTTTCATGATGCTTCTCCCGCTCTTTGTGCTGTTTCTCTAACTCTCGCGTCTCCTGATTCTGCCTTTCTCGCAGCAGCCGTTCATGACGGTCTCTATCTTGAGCTTGAGCGTACACCCTTTCTCTCTCCATTAATTCTTCTGCATGAGCAGATTGAGTAGGCAGCATATGCGGGATGGCAGAATACCTCTGCGACACCTTAGTCCAGATGAGAGGATCGGGTATTCCATGCGGATACAAACCCGCGGGGGGCGCTAGCGCGTGCGGGTGCACCTGATGGGTCGCCATGAGTGCCGGCGCCGACGGCATGGGTGCATACAAGGAGCCGGGATGGCCGGTGGCGTTCGAGGTGGGTGGCGGGCCCGAGGCGGCCGGCGCAGATGGGTGCGACATGAGCAGCGACTGATGCTGCACGCTGTGAATGTGGCGGACGTGCGGCTCGGACTCCAGCAGTAGGCTGGGGTCGCGCCACACGCGCACCGGTTCCGAACCGCCGCTGTTGCTGCTGGCGGCTGCGGTTGCCGACGGCGGAAGGCTCGACGACAGAAAAAGCGGCGACCGATTGCTGGTCGACGCAGGCAGGTGGTGTTGCTGCGCTTGATTTTGCGCTGGCGGGGGTGGTTCGTCAGAAGAGCTCAAGGCACTGGACCTCGAGCCTGAACGTTCATCGCCGCTGCCTGAACGCAGCGAGCTCACGCCCGAATCGGAGCGATCGTCCGGGAAGCGGAGCAGCGCTGCGGAGCTGACAGATTCGGCGAGTTCCATCCTGCTGCTGAACGGCGAGGACGCAGACAGCGGTCCATCATCGTCGCCTCGACTTGAGCACTCCCGCTCCACGTTATGGTGGTGTTGCAGATGCGCAAGAGGATGATGGTGGTGCAACGGGAGCACGTGATGGCTGCTGTGCAGCAGATTCGTGGGCGTCGTGCGTTGCGCCACTATCACACAGTCGTCTTCCTCGCTCACGACCTCGGCGCTTACCTTCGGCACTGACACAGTACTCTCGCACGTATGCAGTACATCATTGCTCGCGGTGCTAACGCGCACCTCTTCTTCTTCTTCTTCTTCTTCTTCGACAGGCACTAGTTGCACACTGCTGCCGTTGCTCGTGTCATCCTCTAACGCACTATCGTTGGCATCTGTGCGCTCGATGCTGCTATCGCAACCACTGCTGGAGTTGGTAGCTGTGAGAGTCGTTGCAGTGCTTGACCCCGAAGACTCAGCAGTCGTAGATATGGATGATGAGACGACAATAGCGGTGTTGTTGGTGAGAGTGGCAGACGTATCCTCTAACGATTCTACCGGTGTGACCACACTACTGGCGTCTAATGATGATGACCCGGAGTCCTGTCGTGTTCGACTGCTCTTCTCACTATCGTTGTTATTGTTGTGCTTAGGTGGTGGCTCCTGCTGCTGCTGCTGCTTCTCTTCAGCGCTCTCCTCAAACGATCGCCTGCAGACAGCCGAGAGCGCCGAGTCGTCGCTAGCGTTCTGCAGGCAGGCCTCGACTCGATCGCGTTGCACCTCTCGCAACTTACTGTTGTTCGCTTCCTCCAAGATCTTCTTCTTAGAGCCGCGATTGTGAACGCCGTTTTTTTTACTGCGTGTCTGCTTGTTCTCTAGGTCTTCTTTGTTGCTGTACGAGACGTTGTTTCGCAGGCGTCCCTGTATTGATGATTCGTTCTCGCTAGATTTGCGTTTACGATTGCCTTTCGTAGTTGTCACAACTGCAACAAAAATTACTCTTATTAGTTTAAGGGCATATATAATATTTGCTTATATTTTGAAATTGCGTATTAGTGCATTAAAGTTAATTCTGCTACTTTAATAACTTTCTTTCTTTCTTTGTCTGTAGAACGAATAAATTTCTCGTTATTGCAAACTGACAAATGTTTTTTTTTGTAAACAAAAAAAAAATAAACACGTCAAATAGACATTTGTGTATAACCTTCATATAACCTTCTTTGAAGAAGTTAAAATATGGTGGTATATTCATAAGGTTGGTTATTCATAGTCAGCCAGGCACATGTAACGTGTGCCTCGAGCAAACACGAAGTTGGCATGAAACGCGATTCGACGATTACGGACGTCTAGAGCGCCGAGAAACTTAAACTAGGTCGAAGTCAACAACACTCGGAACGCGTAATTGACGAGTAGCAAGCAGCAACGAAAGGAGAAGAAAAAACAGCTACCACATCAATACGCTCTCGTAGTAGTACAACATTTAATTATCTACAACTCTGTAAATAAATATCTCTGAATAGTTGTCTAATCGATTTTTTTCTTCTCTAGAAATCTGTTTATTACACGCCCTATTCACAACGCCAACTTGTTAGAAACTAGATTCGTTTGTTGAATGTTAAAATCGTTCATGAAACTCTCAGTAACATAGTAATAGTCGTGAGGGTCGATAACCGGTAAAGGCGTGCTAGATACAGCGGTTCGTTCCGTGTGCAACGCGGAGAGAGCACATTGGAGGTTGGAGAAATACACTCGCAAGTCTATGTAACATGAATTCTAAACTTGTTATATGCACACACAACTGAAGAGCTTTTGAGAGATAGAGAGGCGGCGCGGCGGCTTTTAACAACTTCTCCAAGTTACAAGCATGCATAAATACTGTATGATGATGAACTGCAGCGGGCATTATCGACCAACTTACTCTTCCTTCTCGTCCTCTCCTATTAAAACAAAAACGGTCAGATTTTCCCCTGTTAATGCACACATGGTTGGCACCCGTTCCAAACAGAAATGGTCAGTTCTTGTCATGTTAATAACCTAATGTAAATGCAAGTTCTAACCGGGATTTGATATAACCACGAGAATGGCAAATGCATTTGCATATCCCTATATAGTAGGAAAGCGAATTCCTTTGGCATAGCCCAAAACTCATTATACAATGAACCCAAAAGTAATCATAGTTTAATCTAAACTTCAAAAACACTTTGTATACACAGCATAGACAATAATACGTGCCCCAGTTTCAATAGATTCCGATAATTGAATGCAAATCCCAATGTAACAAAACTTTATTTATGTTGCAAACTAAACGCGGTCTAGTTTTGTTTAAAACTGTATTGAATATAAGTTAGACAACAATTATTTAACAGGGTTTTCAATGTATCAAAAATTGCTTGGATTAGACTTAGCGTACGCTATAATTTCTTTAGAAGAAGTAATAGGAATATTTTATACATAATATACATAACATTATCATCAAAGTTCCCAGCAAAATCAATGGTATTCATTAATTTAGCTATAACATTAATCAATAAAAGTGAATTCAATGCAAATATATATGTTTGATGTTTATGGTTCTAGTTAAGAAGTTCATTTACCTCCAAACTGAAAACTGGTATAGAAAACTCTATGTTAGCGCCGTGACTGATTGTGATAACACTAATTGAGCTTTTTTCTTCTTTTTTTTGCGTAATTTTTAAGCCACCAATAACTATGCCCCTATCGTTTTACTTTTTCGAATTTCGAATCGGAAATATTTTTAAATGATTTTAGAAAATCTAGAAAAACGGATTGAGTTGAAGGCAAAAATCGCC